>OZ022414.1:16982292-17059792 GCA_963989365.1 Rhimphoctona megacephalus | reverse complement strand
TTTTAAGTATTCAGTTGGAGTTTGACTCAATTATTGGCAATAATCTCCAAAATACCCGTCCTCGATAATTCGTCCCCACGTGATGGTTTTCGCGGACACAACACCTTTAATAGGAGATGTGAGACCCACATTCTTATTACGATCGATTTCTACCGCATTAAGTTCATAACGCACTTTTTCAAATAAATGACATATAGCATTGTTGACGAGACTCGTTGCAGTTAACGCTGTACAATCGTCCTTTGTCAGTTTTTCACAAATGTGAGTTGAACTTTTGCTCGGTAGGATTGAAAAATAAAAATTTTTCAGTATCCTCTATTTCATAACTTCTCTTTGGTATGGTCAACACATGCGTTACAACATAAAATTCATTGGAGCCAATGTCGATATTGGAAATCGAATTGAATGTGAGCAGCTCAACAAGTCCGAGAGTATAATTTTTGTCTGGCGATAATTCGATGGGGGGAAAGAATTGCACCTCGAGAACAGAGGATGATCCAGATATGGTGATCGTTAGACTATCATCCATGATGCTTGCAAATTTAAAACTAAACACGTAGCTCTACAATCCTCATTTATATAGTGTATATTTGACTTGACGATTTAACTGGCCACAGAGAAATTTTAAACATAAACGTCCACATATTATTGTATCATATTCTTGGTATCTTTTATAATTACATTTGACGCTACCAACATTAAAATAATTCATGAGTTTGGATAGAGGTGGGAGATTGTTAAAACTGTCAAAGTAGATGATTTTTCCGCTAGTTTTTTTATATGTAACCCAGTGTATGCCAGGGCCCACATTTTCATCCAAATTTACAATTGCTGATTCTTGATTGAGGGGTCCGCTTGCAATTAAAGTATCACACATGAAAACCCCGCGAAAATGACAAATTTTCATGGCTTTCGCATACTTCAGCAGATCGATGTCGGTGAGAGGTTGATGTGGTAGCATAATTATACGTTTTTCGGTCCAATGTGAAGACCCAGACCCTGCTTGTATGATTTCAAGTGTAAACCTTTATCAAAAGCAATGGCCTCAATTGTTTGGTTATATTGCTTATTCAATTCCTTATGTTGCTTATCCAATGTTGTTCATCCAATTCCTTTTTAGCCGCTTGAGTAGCATTTACAGCGTCAGCTATTGCAGCACTTCCACCAGACAATGCACCATCGGCGCTAAGGCCGGCGAAAAGGGGTATGAGAAAAGGCAATAAACGACCGATTTTTCGGGGGACAGGTAGAACCCGAGGTGTGCGTACTTTAAGAGTCAACACCACTGTGACGGCTTCAAAAAATCGATTTTTTGAAAACTATTTTAAAAAATCTAAAATACTTTTAAGATTAAAATGCCGTTGGACCCAAGTCGAAAAAATAATTATTTTCGTAGATATTGAATATTTTGTGGAGCGGTGCAGCGGTCCGCGACGCTCAGGGTCCCGCGCAGCTGGGCGCCTTAGGGTCGCCAGGTATTCTTCCCGCCTTTCTCAGGTATTCTTTTGGCTCGTATGGGGACAATTATATATAAAAACGTGTGGGTACGCGCCTCCGCGAAATCGTGAAAAAAGGCTTGTCTGGCAGAGGAAAGCTCACCGGAAAATTGATCGACGAGTTGAGCACATATTACGGCTTGGCTATTCGGAGGAACAGCGATGATGTTGACAAAATGAGGAAGGCAATTTGGGCAACTATCAAACATAAAATATCCACAGACAGTGAGCCACAACATGACGATTGCCCGGAAGGAGCCGAGTCGTGGTGTTCGTGGCAGCGCGCGGTCGCAAATGGTGATATTTCTAAATATCGCCATAAACCGCCTCTTCCTCAGGAAATATTGGAGGCAATTCAGCCAATCTTCGAAAATTTGAGCAGGGACGATTTGCTGCAGTGTTGTTTGGGCGGATATACGCAAAACAATAATGAAAGCTACAGTAAATCAGTTTGGGCAATAGCCCCCAAGTGCCAGTCCGGAAGCAACAAAATCATTGATATTGCACCTGATATCGCGGTATTAGTGTTCAATGATGGCCTGAGAAGTCTCAGAAAGTACTGGAGACGTTGGGGATAACCATCGGCCCAAATTGTTTCAACTTTTGCGTTCAGACCGACGCAACGCGGATCCAGCTCGCGGAGCGCTCGCTCACAGACGCTGCAAAAGAAGCGAGAAAAGCCTTAACAAGTTCGAGGAAAGAATCAGGAGACAACGATTTGCTTCTTGAAGGCCAGCTATATGGTGCCGGCATCGCTGATTGAAGGTAAATATTTTTTTTTTCAATTTATAACATAAATTAACAAACCTAAAACTTTGAACGCGTTTTTCTCAAAACCACTTTTTTAAGTGCGGCACGCAGCAGAACTCGAGCAATTTTTATCCGATCGACTTCAAATTTTTACTGTATCAATAAAAGTAGATTATCTAGAGAAGTACATAGGATTTTTTCGATATCTCAATAATTATAAAAGTTATAGTCTATTTTCGACGAGAAATTTTGCTCAAAAATCATTCTTTAATTTCAAAGGCGTGCCTATTTTATAAAAATCAATATTTTTCCAAATCCCTATGTACTTCTCTTCAAAATATCATATTATTAACGAAAACACTCGGTATTTTTTTTCGGATCGACGTTGAAGAGAGTTCTGCTGCGTGCCGCGAACCACTGCGGAGATGACAGCACCTGACGCGAGAGCTTCCCCAGCGCCACCATGCGGTGTGAAAAATGTGAAAAAAATGTTTTTTGATACATTAATAAACAAGGAACAAAACCCAAAAATTTTTTTTCGAATATCTCTTTTTTTTCCAACAAAAAAAAATTCTTGAAAAATGTGAAAAAAATAGGGGGTCACAGTGGTGTTGTCCGTTAACGCCTTTTACACTAGCACGCGCGTCTTTCAATGCTGATATGACGATTTTACGAGAGTCATCACTACGAATCATGGCTTTTTTTGCAGCACTGATGACATTTTTCAGGTAAATACTCTTCTGCAGTTAGGTCTTTTTCACTGCTCGCTTCATACCGAAACCAAACTTTCTTTTTGCCTTCATAATGTTTTTCACGGCCCAAGCACTTGCTCTCTCACCAAAACTAGTGTCTTTTGAGGTTGCACATTGCCAGGCTTGTTTAGCCAATACTTTATCCGCCGAATGTCTCGCTTCTAGATTATCACGATTTTTCGAATATGTAATATCGTGCACTTTGCAGGCAGCGTCCAATGGGTTTATGCCAGGATCACCGCGGGCAAGACTTTTAACTTTTAACCAATTTTGTACCAGTTCCGCAATGTTGATAGCCAGGTAGATGCAATTCCACGGGGAGATTATTGATTATACTGTTGACTGACCATTATTCGCATTATATGATTTTTCTGATCAGTCGTATGTGAGATGGTATCGAAGAAACAAGTTTCGGATGGCCAACTCCCCATAATAAATTTCGATAAATTTGTCGCTGGTGGTGGTGCAAAGAAGGATAAGCTTCATGGGAATATACTACCTGACAGCATTCGTGCCGTGTTTTGTGGTCCATCAAATTGTGGAAAAAATAATGCTTTACTCACACTGCTAATACACCCAAATGGTTTGAGAATTGAGAACATTTATCTCTATTCCAAATCGTTGAAGCAGCCGAAATACAGGCTGCTCGAGCAATTACTTCAACTGGTGAAAGGAGTTGAATATTTTTCATTCAATGAGCATGAACAAGTTATTGCACCAAGTGATGACCGTCCAAATTTCATATTCATCTTCGACGATATAGTATGTAAAAAACAAGATAATGTGAGAGCATTTTTTTCTATGGGAAGACATGAGATTGTTTTTATCTTTGTCAGACGTACACTTGTATCCCGAAACATCTCTTAAGAGATAATGCAAATTTTGTGGTGCTATTTAAACAGGATGATATGAACCTTAAATACATGTACAATGGCCATGCGAATACCGATATGACTTATGTATGCTTCGAAAATATGTGTGTAAAGTGTTGGAAGTCCGACAAGTATGGATTTATTACTATTGACAAGGATATTGAAATAAATACCGGTAGTTATAGAAGAGGATTTGATTCTTTCCTAACTGTCGATGATAAATGATTGCTCATTGTAGTATGAGAGACAGTCTAAGGTCTGACTTGTTTGCGTCAACATGAAGAGCAAAGAACTTTTGAGGGAAAAGGATGTATTGTATGAACTTGCCAAGGCAAAGTGATGCGATTAGACGAAAACATTGAATGTTAAAAAGTGGTTGCGATACTACACAGCAGAAAATGCAAGATATGTTTAAACCGATCGCTGGACCGTTAGAGGAGCTAGTTTCATATAACAAAAACTTGATGCATGAAATTAAGGATGAAAAGGTGAATATCAAGAAGGAGGAGAAGGAGAAGGAGGAGTATCTAAATTTTGAAAAAATGCAAAACGACACTCCAAGACATTTCTATTGATGATACTTCGTACGAGGTAGTTGCAAGTCGAAATGATGAAGAGCCCTTAACTGATGCTGATGACGATGATAACGAATCATCTGGAGATGTCGATGATTTAATACGTGAATATCTGAGACTGCCGCGTAGCAATAAAAGAACAAAATTGGATGTCTTGTATGGAGTACGAAACTTTGCTCGTGATAAATTGATGATTGGTGATTCACCAGTTCATTTCAAAGCTGATCATATTTATGTTGGAGGTGAAAAGTATCCGAAAAGTATTGGCTTGGTTGAGTTGTTGTTTAAAAAAGAGCCCGAGTTCAAATATTTCACATCAAACGATTTGGAGGATTATACGAAGATTGTTATTGCTAGGAATGTTCATAGAAAAAATTATAAACGTAATAATGCAATACGCCATGATAGTACATGACCACGTGCAAATACTAATGGGTTTCGCGCCGGGGAGATGAATTTTAAGGAACAAAAACCCCTGGGTTTGATCACCCTAGGTTTGAATAGTATATAAAATTTAAAACCATATATTATTTAAAGTTAGGGTGATCAAACCCAGGGGTTTTCTTCCTAAAAATTCGTCGCCGGGGAGACCAAACCCATTACTATTTGCACTTGGTCATATACTATTTTTACAAAATTCTCTAAGAAAAAATTCTTCCAAAGAGGATTTTTTAAGAAAGTTATCAAAGTACTCGATTCTCCTACGTATATATATATACGTAGGAGAATCCTCTTTGGAAGAATTTTTTTCGAATGAGAAAGAGAGAGAGAGAGAGCGCGCTACGAGGAAGAAAGAGGGAACGAGGCTTCGCGATGTTTCTCTCACTCAGCGGCGCGTGAGAAGAGGGGGTAACCTCGTTCAGCGGGCTGGGTAACACGAAGTAGAGAAATGTCCATTATCAAAAGGACGTGTGTCCCACCTATTCAAGCACGACTTACGCCCGTCTGTCTCCAAGAAGACAAATTATTCCGAAACATTCAATTTTAATTCACTAAATTATCATATCTCAAGATTTGCTGGACGGATCTACTTGAAATAAAGACCAATAGAAAGAGAAAAATCGAAAAAAAATCGTCACCAATATTCATATTTTTTACTCAAACGGTTCGTCCGTGAGAGCGATTTAAAAACGCTGTGACGTCACAAAACTGGCATATTTGCGTATATAAGAGTGCGGCAGGGCTCGCGCTGGCTTTTTCTTTTAATACTTGGCGTCGAGCCGCTACCGTGTCTTTTGATATTGCGTGCATAGGAGAATAATAATCAAGTCATAAAGAATAGGCATAAAGATATATTTATTCGCTAGATTTCGATGTCGCACAATAGTCAGAATGGTAGTTGTCGTAAAAACATTTCGAAACTATAGATATTTAAACAATTCGCACACCGAATAAATGAGGATTTTTTACAAAAGCAAGGCGTTTTGAGGATATCTATCGGAAAGCAAACCAACGATTTCTTGGAAAAATATCTTTTATAGAAACACAATATCAAGAGACGCGGTAGTGGCTCGATGCCAAGTATTAAAAGAAAAAGCCAGCGTGAGCCCCGCCGCACTCTTATATACGCGAAAATGCGGGTTTTATGACGTCATAGCATTTTTAAATCGCTCTCACGGACGAACCGTTTGAGTAAAAAATCTGAATATTGGTGACGAATTTTTTTCGATTTTTCTCTTTCTATTGATCTTTGTTGCAAGTAGATCCGTCCAGCGAATCTTGAGATATGATAATTTAGCGAATTAAAATGGAATGTTTCGGGATAATTTGTTTTCTTGGAGACAGATGGGCGTAAGTTGCGCTTGAATAGATGGGACACACGTCCTTTTGATAATAATGGACATTTCTCTACGTCGCGTCACCCAGTCCGCTGAACGAGGCTACTCCCTCTTCTCGCACGCCACTGAGTGAGAGAGACAGCGCGCGAATTCTCGTCTCCTCTTTCTTTGTCGTAGCGCGCGCTCTCTTTCTCGTTCATTTATATATACAGTGGCGTGCAAAAGTTTCGGGCCACCCTATTTTTTATGCACATTGAACAGAAATATGGTGGTGGGAGAAAAACAAACGAGTAATAATAACACGTAATCACTTATATTTAGAAACAATAGGTTGTATACATTAATATCGATCTTAAATCATTAATTGTTCAACCATTTTTTATGACTGGCTGTGCAAAAGTATTGGGCCGCGTACTTTTGGGTATGAAAAAAATAACAAAAAACTTGGAAAATAAGAAAGCATGTCTTGGTCTTCTCCACTCGACTCAATACTTTGTTGCCATGCCCTTAGCAGCGATGACTGCAGCGCACCGACGAGGCATAGACCCAATTAGTTGTTTGATTCGTTCTTGTAGCAATTTTTCCCATTCACTTCGCAAATAGTTCCACGATTCCGTTTTGTTGGAGTAATTTTTCGTTCCAACACGATGCTTGAGGTCTTGCCACGGGTGTTCAATAGGATTTAAATCCGGTGACTGCGATGGCCAGTCAAGAAGGCGGACTTTCCGGCTTTGAAGAAAATTTTTAACAAGACGCGAAGCGTGTTTCGGATCATTATCGTGTTGAAAAACTCAACCACGCGACAAATTTTTCGTTGCAAATGGGAGCATATGATCTTGTATATTGCAGCGTCCATATTGCCATGAATTTCCACCAGCGGACCAACGCCATCATCAGAAAATGCTCCCCAAACTTTAATGTTTTCGCTATCGGCATAATGTAATGACGAGAGGCCTTTGGTGGTGGTATATACAGATACGACAAATTCTTGAATGTGTTAGTAACTTTTGCATAATCTTGAGCCCGTACAAAGTTTTTTCTCAGTAATTACGTGACCAATCGTGCTGATTTTGGGCTCTATCGAAAGAGAATTTCTCATTTAGTCTTCAGTTCAATTTTCAAATTACGGAATGATTCCTGAGCTTCATAATTCGACAAAATGATATGCCAATTTTACCCCCACCACCGCGAATCGCTTTATTCAGAGAAAGTATAGACTCGGCGCGCTCGGGCCAGTAGACGACAGAGCTGTCAATGTACTTGTCGCGAGACTCTACTGAGTCGGTAGAACGGTAGATAACGAAATAAGAGGGGGTAGCCTCGACGCGAAATTATTCCGCGTCGAGGCTACTCCCTCTTATTCCGTTACTCCCTCTTATTCCGCGTCGCTGAGCGAGAAAGACAGCGATATACAAAAATATATTGTTGGAATAAAAACTACATTTTAATGAGTATACTATTCGAACCCGGGACAATGGAGGTTGCAAGGGGCGTAGCCCCCCGCGGGGGTCCGGAGGCAGAGCCCCCGGCGGGTGGAGAGGGGGCGGAGCCCCCCGAGAGGAAACAATTACAATTTAAAAAAAAATTTATTGAAAAAAACACAATATAAAAAAAACAACAAACAATAAACATGCACATTGAGAAAAAAGCTCGCAGATGCAGATTGAAGTACTACGCACATACAAATACATACAGATACAGATACACACAGCAATACAGATACACAAATCAATACAGGTGAATTTGAGCGGTAAGTACGTGTAGATATGTGTGTACGTGTAAACTGTGCTGGTCGTTCATCGTTTTTTTGTTAGTTAGCATAAAATCATAATAACTATTTGTTATATGCAGGGTTTTCTTCAGAAGACGTTGCAACGACAAAACCCTTCAGTAGGTACTATTTAGGGAATGCATGATTTCCTGTGGAATTCCATAATTCATTTATCGGTCTTGGCTATGCTAAACTGATTTCATTAATTTTTTTTGCAAATCAAGAGCAACAATTTTTAAGTAGATTTTTTTTAGGTAAAGTAACCTTTCGTGTCTTACAGGAAAGAAACGAAAATGGATAATTTTTTATTTTTGGCAAATCAAGCACATACATTTTTCAGTTGGTATTTTTTTTCAAAGTTAAGTAAATATTAAAATGATAACGAGAATGTAGAATGGTAATTTTACAATTAAGGTCGCGGATTTTTAATACTTGGCGTTCTTTTTTTACTTTTTCAAAGTATTTTGCCATGGTTTGAATTTACTTGATAATTTTGTTCAGGGGTTCCGAAATTTTTTGAGGGCTTCATAATTTTTGAAAGGATTGCATTTATTCAGATCTTTTTGCAAACTTGAATACTTTTTTTTTTGAATCAAATAAATGCGATTATTGTTTTCGAGGCCTACGAAAATGTACTTGCCGTAAGTTTTTTATAGCATGCATGCATACTGTAACAAAGTATGAATTCCATACAAAAAGTTAACAAATCCCCGCAAAAAAATAGCATAAATGCTGTAAAAAAGTTGAGACAAGTACAGTTACTCCCCCCAAATAGTAGTTCCGATAACAAATCGTCTTCTTATCACAAACCCCCACATAAAGTTATAAAAATCCAGAAAAAACCAATCTTGCAAAAATTCTCATTCACATCAAATCTCTGAAAAAATTATAGGAGAACCCCACGAAAATTTGCTCAATAAATTAGGAACTCACAAAAAGTTATAAGAGAGCCTCACAAAAATTCCCCAATCAAATCATAAACTCACTAAACATGCAAATTCAAACCCGACGAAAAATTAAGTATAAATTTCACAAAAGTCATTAAATAAATTAAAACTATAAAAGCATTAAGGGTGGTCTAGAATTTTCAAAAAATCGATTTTTTTTTTAAATATATTTCGATAGTATAGTATTTCGAGAATATACTGTGAAATTTTCGTAAGGATATTCACAATATTCTTGCTTCTACAGCCGGTTTAGCAGGTACAGAGCGGTCCGCTCGCTCCGTCAATAGATGTATTGTATGCATCCACCTGCTCTAGACGATGACGCACAAGAAATATTAAAACCTATTTATGAAGAATTAACAGCAGATAATTTTTTGGAAAGGTGTATTGGTAGTAATACGCAGAACAATAATGAAAGTTTCAACTCTTGTGTGTGGCAACTAGCGCCAAAACATCAGTTTGTTGGCAAAAAAATCATTGATATCGCCTTTTATATTGCTGCCTGAACGTTCAATGAAGGATTTGCAGCTTTGTTGAAAATTATGGAAACTATGGGCATCACCATCGGGCCACAAACAGAGCAACTCGCGCGAGACTGTGATGCGCGGCGAATATATACCGCCAACCGTCGAAGCACAGAAAATTCGAAACAAGCTCGAACAGCTCGAAAAAATCAAAGGAGTGAAATAGCCGAGGAGTACGAGCATTCAGAAGGGATTTTATATGGTGCTGGAATCGCTGATTAACTGTAAGTATTTAAAATTTGTTCAATCTTTGAAAATATCTGTACCTAAAACTTTAAACTCCTCATTTATCTCAAAACTACTTTTTTTGGCTTGATGTTATAGAAAAAAAAAACTATTCAACCGAATCACCTGAAATTTGGATATGTTATTCACAACATGAATGGCTATCGATGGCACTAAAATCATGTTTTTATTCCAATAATTTCCTATTTTTTTAAATTAAATAACTGGTAAAAAAAACCCCGATTTTTAGAACTTCACTTTCAAAAGCGCGCCATTTTGTCAATTTTCAATTTTTTTTTTTTAGTTCCGTCCATAACTGCACTCATACTAATTGACAATTTTTCTGGTTTTTATTTTTCAGATAAATAATAGATCCAAAATGACTAACATCGTCCAGGTCCAATTTTTCGAGAGGGTCAACTTCAGCGGCATTTCTACTATAATAAATTTTTTTTTTAATTTCAAAATAAATTTTTTTGTATTCACAATTGATGTTATAATAAGCCTGAAAAGTTGAAGTATCGTTTTTCTTTATTTTTATGATAAAAAAAAATTCCACAATATACCTACAATTTTCGAGCTGTAGACCACCGGGGTCCCTTAATAGTCAAATACTTTAAAGCCTATTAACCTTTAATAAAAAATCTTCCAATTAATTGAAAATACAGTTGTTCTACAGTACAGATGTTCTATAACAAGAATAATAATAAAAAATAAGTATGAAAACAAATCCCAATACAAAAAAAATTGTAGACGAAAAAATTAAATTGAAAAAAAATTTCGGCCGAAGTACTTGGCGAGTTCGTGAACATGAGTGATACAGTATGTGAATTAAGCAAAAAAACTCGGATTCGCCAAATACTTCGGCCGAAATTTTTTTTTTCAATTCAATTTTGTTCGTATGGAATTTTTTTCGTATCGGGATTTTTTTTCATATTTATCTTTTATTCCTATTCTTGTTGTAGAACAACTGTACTGGAAAACAACTCTATTTTCAATTAATTAAAAGATTTTTTATTAGAGGTTAACAGGTTTTAAAGTATTTGACTGTTAATGCTTTTATAGTTTTAATTTATTTAATGACTTTCCGTGAAGTTTAGACTTAATTTTGCGTCGGGTTTGAATTTGCATGTTTGGTGGAATTATGTTTTGATTGGTAAATTTTTGTGAGGCTCTCTTATAACTTTTTATGAATTTCCAATTTATTGAGAAAATTTTTGTGGTGTTCTTCTGTAATTTTTTGAGAGATTTGATGTGAATGAGAGAATTTTTGCAAGGTCGGTTTTTCTGGAAGTAATCTCTTTTATAAGTTTTTGTGGGGGTTGTCATTATTTAGTCCTTTGTTCTAACACGACATCCGTAATTATTCTCTATTTTGACACGGTCCAACGTTAATCCATTTGATTTTTATCAACCAACTCTTATTTCCGACGGATGTCATAGTAAAAAGCATCCTTCAACCCTTAGATCGGCCGGGTGATTAACGTCGAATTCCCTTGAGCAAGAGTCTAGATGTTGTGTGCGTCAAAACCGGAAGCCACATCAAAATGATCGAACTGCATGGTGCACCACTGCCGCATGAGTTGTCTCACTGTGGGTGCACTAAACGAATTACATACTTCCAATTTCTCATGTGTGACTGACTCAATACCGGTTGAAGGTCTAAGAAGATTTTCAATCACAAGATATACTATTTTATTCGACATTTTGTACATGGACATTTTCATCCTACTACATGGAAAAGTTTGGAAGTTAAATTTATATTATTTATATATTATATTTCAGGATTCTGCTAAAACTTAAAGTTTCGACGTATTGGCTTGCGTATCTATGAAACAATTACTCTCCTTTATTCCGTGTTTGGAGCAACATATCACAAGCCTAAAGAGAAATCCTTCAGGCAAGAGAAATTCAATATCTGAATGAGGATAGCTCTGAACGTGACCAAAAAATGGATGTTTTGATATAAAGCTAGAAGTAATAAGACCAGTAAATAAAAATGCAATCGTCGATATTGTATGGAAACGCTGCAGTGGGCTTAGCGTTCATTCTTCTCTGCAACCCAACACTGTCTTAAAATAAAAATGAAGAGAAAACGCTACAAAGATGCTTTCGACCGGTAGCGAAATTCCGGAGGCAATATCCTCATCATCATATTTTACGCTCAAGTTGATCGATTGTAATATTACTTAATGAAGAAAGATTATGAATTTTTAGTTATACCAATTTATTTAGTTATATCAGTTATATTTAGGTATACCAGTGTCAGAGTCGACTGCTTATGCAAGAACTACGTGTTGCAAAAAACCATGAGTACTTTCTCATGTGCTCGCCATTTTGTTATTGTTCAACATTTTTAAATTCACGATAGTACAACGATAGCTACTTATGTATCGTTTTCTAATTTCTTTGGTTTTTTAATTTCAGGTGACATGTACCGTCAATTTGATGCCAACCGGATGGCAGCGTTTTTTTTTATATTTCACCCTTATACACCACCAGAGCGACTGAGGTTTTTCCATTGTGTCGTTCCATAGATCAAGATGCTGCCGCATCTCTAGATATAGTTTACATATCATAAAACAGAAAACTAATATACGATATTGTTTACTTTTAAAAAATTCTCAAATATATACTTATGTTTCTCGCCTATTACCTTGGTGATAAAAATATGGGTATTTTTGATAATTTTTTTAAAGTAAACGATGTCATATATTAATTTTCTGTTTCATGATATGTAAACTATAACTTTAGAACAATACATTATAAAATTTTCAGTCTGTCTGGTGGTGTGTAGGGGTGAGATACACGAGGTCAAAACAGACATCCTAAAAAAACGCCCCCGTGCAGTTGACAACGAATTAGCGATATACATTATTTGAAATTAAAAAACCAAAGAAATTTAAAAACAACACATACGCAACGATCGTTGTACGAGCAGGAATTTAAAATTTTCGAAAAATAACAAAATGAGGAGCATTAAGAAAAAAAAAGAATAAAATTGTACTCTCTTTCCGTGTATAACAAGTTTAATAAAATTAAGTCTGTTCGATTAATCAAAAATCGGCTACGTAGGACGATAATGAGAGATGGTTTTTACAGGATGGAATTTCCATTAAGGTGGTCGGATCGTTAGATTTTTTGTTTTGCTGTCAGCGCGATCGACAAGTGAGTGAGTGGTGAAGTTCGATTTTGAGATTACTTATACTTAGGAATGCAAAATGACAGTCCTTGGACCATAAAAAATTTCATCGTCATCCATTTCTCGTCTTCATCATTGTGAAAATCTTCACGAGCACACATCGACTTTTTACTCTCGTGAATCCTCTTAAGTACATTTATCTGTACAAATTTCGTCCAGTTCCAAACTCTTTTTCCATTCCTTAACAAAGTCACCTATTCGATATCGCATCTATGCGTATATTTATATATGAATAATAACCTGGATATTTTGCACGAAAAGTATGAGCGGGAAGTCTCTTGTCGAAGCGCGCGATAGTCGGATAATATATTGGACACCCTTACCACATCGACGTCTACCCGAGCGCCCTCCCGTGTCACGAGTCTGTACGATAGCAACCGCATGGCACGACATGCCAGTTTTGCCGCACCAGACTCGTGCGCCCGTTCTCTCTCGTTCTACTTGAACGGAGGTGACGTCTGGCGTTGCTATATAGCCGCGATTGTCGGAGAATGGCAGAATTGAGGGTGGGGTTTATGGCTGCCATTCGGCTGTTGGAGTTTCAAGAGGGTTTCCGTGAGAGAGTTCATGGGACTCGGAGGGAGTTGGGAGGGGTATTCGATGTCGGGTAGTGCGGGTACGTTGAGTACCGATCCCTGCAGGCCGGACTCTATACGAGAGAGAGAGAGAGAGAAAGAGAGAGCACTTTGTTCCATTTCCGTTCGGGCAGTTCCCCCGAGTCACCTCTCTCTCTCTCTCTCTCTCTCTCTATCTCCCTCTCCTTTTTATTTATCTTGCTCTTTCTGCACACATACACATACGCATGTATATACAGATATGGCAACCCTTAAAATCCTCGTCACAGCGTCGAGCCTGGGCTTGGCTACAGGGTTCAATATTATAGCGGTCGACAGTAGTCTTTTTCCACGATCTCCCATCAGAAAACATCTCTCTAGACGAAAATCCCAACTCGTCCCACGTTTCTATCCGAAATCGCACAATTCCTTTTGCGACTTCTTTTTTCTTTTCTCGTGAAGCTGGAGATGTGTTTCAAGAGGAAAAACAATTTCGACTTTTCTTTACCGGACGACTCATAATGTTTGAAATATTCAGAAAACACGGTTTTGAAAAAGCTACATTGAGAACAACTTCTGCTACATGGAGCTTGAAATAGTCATTTAATTAGAGAAGTGACTTATTCCACATCATTTGCGGTAATCTTAATAGTGATTCAATTTTACAGAACTAACTTCTTACAATCTCGTTTCGATCACGAGTCTAGATTCTTACACTATTGATTATATGCATTTATTAATAAAATGATAGCTTCTGGAAACTGTACACCGATTGCCCAAACTTGGGTCGTTTCTTATTATATCTCTCTATTTTTTTACATCTTTGTAGATCATACATTATATTCCACAAGTGTAGGTACAATAATATTTCCGTAAACTATATTCGTTACTAAGTTTGTCATCCTAGACTTCAATCACATGATTTTCCAAGGCAACGATATCATGAATGTGAATGAATCAGATAGGAGCGAATATATAAACTTTAGCGAGCACAGGAGATCAATAGCGAAAGAAAAAGAAGAATTTGGTCTCTAGCAGATGAAGAAACTCGGAGATCGCGAAGTCGCAATTTCCTCCGGTGTGCTGCTTGACATCAACCAACTATCTAGCATCTTATTCCTGCCGGAAAGAGAACATTTCGATGAGGCGATAGTATATCAGTCGCCTGGTCGACTTAGTGTAGTAACCACGACGAAGCATTTACAGCTATATGTATTTCTATGAATTGCCATATAACTACCCAACAAACTCAGTTTGAAAACATTTACGAAAATTTTATGTAACGGCTATTCCATTGGTTATAACATTGATATCACCAGCTCCGTGAATAAAGAGAGCTTGTTCTCAAATTTGCCATCCTTTTAACAAATCACAGTTATGAAAAAACTACGAGCAACAATCATGTAACATACTCAGCTCAAATATATAACTGCTATGAAATATGCAACGCTTATGTATAATATTCGTAACAAAGAAGTCAATGTAATTTCACTGTTACATGTACCTGGAGTCGCGGTAGCGACTCGAGACAAGTACATTTTTAAAGAGAGTTCGCTCCAAGACTCTTTACCCAAAAGACCGCGTTTCCATCTATTTGCGAAAACTTTCAAAAATTGTCTCCGTAATTTTTAATTAATTACAGCATTTTGGAGGATGTTGCGGATTCACGTATGTTTATTTTTTTTCTCTTTCGATCGTGACTAATTAGCACTTTATAGCTTAAGGTAGTTCCCTCACAGGATCGTTGAATTAAGAAATGGTTGAAATTTGGCATACGTATTATTTAATACGTTATTCAAAAATCTGTGAAATTTTAACAAGTTTTACCATCCCGAACCCGAGATATTTATACTTGAAGTTGGCTCGATTAATTAAGGACGTTCACGAATGAAAATCGGAGACAAAAGTTCGGCATACTCTCGGCTTAGTTCAACTGTCGCTGTGTAGCGCGCGTCGCGCCCCCTACTCCGAAACTCTTAGCACGGCTCTACGCACTAATACAAATAAGGCTCTGGCGCACCCATATATATATACACTAATACAAGTATCCTTAGAGCGACGCGGAGATCTGGCAGCGTTGCTTGTCTGCCTCGTGCTTTCAGCTCAGTAGAGAGACGCCGTCATGGCGAACAACATTATAGAAGCAAGCGTCTCTAGCCAATTTCGAAGACCAAATGGTAGATAATATATGAAAAAATACTATAAAAACAATGTTATTTACTCCGAGAAGACCAATATCTTGCGTATTTTATTTATGTACCTTACGCATTCATAATTATTCCATAATAATTCCAACACGAAAGACGGAACACCAAAGGAATATTCCATTTTGTATGAATAAATTTATTTGTTACTGTTGATAATTTTTCATATCTCATTTTAATATTTATAATCTCGATTGCAAAGTTAAACTTTCATATGAACAACTTATTTTTAGAAAAAGTGTCGTTATTCCTAAAAAGTCTCCAAAATTGAGAGATGCATGCATTTTCTTATGATACATTAAAATGTCTAGCCAGAAATGCTTAAATTGGCAATTCTTTGTGAGATAAATCGTTGAATATCATGAAAATTAATCCATAACAGTGTGCATACGCGTGTAGTCCCTCCCGTCCCCCTTGCTCTTACGTACCGTCGCCGGGCAGCGTTGCCGCTGCGCCACAGCGTCGTCCCCTCCATGGCGTGGCACGCTCGAAAATACCGTCAAATTTATAGGTTTGAATCGCTATTGCGTATGAACGACACGGCTGAGCATCTCTATTTTTTTACATTTTGTTCCTCATATCAATATCTATCATTATGCAGTTTTTTATCAAAATCTAAAGAAAATTGTGACTGCTATGAATTAAAATGTCTCTCAAGCTCATGCCTCGCCTATACCTTGCATGTTAAATTTCCCAACTTCAACAACGAATATCTCCATTTTGGTACGGGCATGGTCTTCAGAATTTTGCAAGTACATTAAGGAAGCTATAAATAATGTGTCATCCAAATTTTAAAAAAATCTATAGAAAATCGATTTACTCGTGAACGTCCTTAATTCTACCGTCAGAACTAAAATCAAGAAGTTGATGAAAAACGAGCAGGAGCAAGAGTAGGATGTCATGAATATTGTGAAAAAACGTCAAGATGATTTACCATCTAGGTTAAAAGATATAACCTCGAGAAGTACTACGGTTTTGGCCTTATATACGACATATTCTACAAACAAACGAGCGCGAGCGCGAGAGATGTAACCTTTTTTGTGTATTGGGGCATAGCCCGGACAGTTCCGGCAAAAAGTTTACTCGTAATGTCAGATCAAAAACACTTATAGAATAAATTTTATGACAGTAGATGATATCTGTCGTATTATCTATTGGCACCGAGTCAATATTGTGTGCTTTTCAAATTTACTTACTATGAATTATTAACCCTTTACACACATATGTAACGCACATACGGTATGTAACTTTTGGTTGAGGTTGTCGCAGGGGAATTACCTTAACGCGTCTTGAAAATATCAATATCTTATTTTTTCGTTGCATACAAAAATTGTGGCTTTTTTCGTACACATTTTTGATGCTCATATGTTTTTTCGCAGTCGCTGTCTTGTGATACTAGTAATGCTGGTAAAAATTCTAGTGATATCTGAGATCGATCGTGAATGTGACAGCTACCCATAATATTTCTGAAGATCTTTGACTTTTTGTTTATAAAGTAACATCAGTAATGAAGTTATAAAGATCGTGGATGTGGCAGCTAAACAATATTTTTTTCGAATTTTATTGAGCGGTTATAAAGATCGCGAATGTGACAGCTGACCAATTTTTTCTAATCAGTTATAATAATTGGTCTTATAGAGTGGTTATAAAGATCGTGGAGGTGACAGTTGACCAGTATATTTTTCGAATCAGTTTTGACTTTTTGGTAGAGGGACAGTCATGACTTTTGGTTAGTAGATTATACCGATAGTGCGATAATTAATTGTCATTTATATTAATGGTGACTAGCCTCATTACATCAGTTTTGATATTTAGTTAGAGTGATAGTTCGGGAGTCAAGTGTCATTTCATTGGGATATACTTTTTTTTACCGACCGAATGGTAAAAACCCCGTAAACCGTTGTCTTACTTTGAACTATATTTCTAAATTTTCGCCTACATGGATTACATTTCAAGTAAAAAACACGAACCACTCTGTGGTGTTTTATATATTTTTAAATATATGTTCTTTAAAAGTAAAATTAAAAACACGTCTCTCGCACTCATGGCAGCTCAATCGGTATTTTACATGGCTTTAAGCAAAACTGGTTTTTATTGGAAAAAAATTGGTTTAAAGTAGTTCGCTCATTTTTTTATTGCTGAATGTATACGATGTACTATGTATAATTGATAAACGTTGTCATAACTTGGCTATGTGCTTCGGTCGAAACTTTTTTTTCATCCAATTTTTTTTAGTCGGTAACTTTTTTAGTATAAATTTATTTGTATAGCAAGTTGAAATAGAGAATAAGTAATGAAAAAATATTCCAATAGAAACAAAATGCACTTGAAATGTTGAAATGAAAAAAAAAAATTATCAGAATGAAGAAACCCAAAACGGAATCAAGTGATGCGAAATAATTTAAAGCTATTCAATTTAACTATTATTTTAAGCTATATAAGGATTGCAACGGGACAGCGGTCTCAAGGTCTTACCCGAGACCTTACTGGTGCCATCTTCTAGGAATGCCTGTAAACAAATAATGATAAATAATTATAATAATTAGATAAATTAACAGATTAACAAACGAACTAGACAATAGACGAAATGCTTCTCATATAAGATAGGAAAGGCAAGGAAACATAAATGAGCGAATTGCGGATGAGGAAGAGGTCTTAGGATTGTGTCACAATTGATACCGAGAGGAGATACCATTGTTTAGTTGAAAGACTAAACTCGGGGACAAATCTCAGAACAAGAGCAAGGAATTCTATGACAAGATCATATTGCGTATCATCTCAGATACTTGTGCGGGGCCCTGACGCAGACAAAAAAGCCGCAGAAGGGAGTACCACCTGCAATTAGAGACAATACGCAAAGTGAAAAGGAGAAAGTATTCGGAGATTGTAATAGGGAAATGGAAGCGAAGGAAATTAAAAGGAATATTAAATAAACCATGATGGTAAATAAAACTTACCTGAGTTTATATATCCTTGCGGTCGATGGAAAGAATGGAGAGCGGCGGTGTCGAATCCTTGTGTTGCGGTCTAGAATAACTTCGTCACTGCAAGTCCCGGAGATCACCTGCCCGGGGATTTTAAGAAATATTAAATTAAAGAAATAAAAGAAGAAGATAGAAAAAAAAGGAAAAAAATAAGGAATTGTTTCTCTGGCTAAAAAGTCGGAGAAACAATTGGAAAACTGTGCTGGCTTAAAAGCAGGTACAGATTTCACCGGCTCAAAAGTGATTTGCGGAAAATTGATCGAATTACCATTCGTGGAAAACAATTCGTCCAATGACAATGCGTCGAACGACAATTCGTCGAAAACAATTCATCGAAAAACAATTTGTCGAAAAAACAATTCATCGAATAACAATTCGTCGAATGACCATTCTTCGCATGACAATTCTTCGAATGACAATTCTTCGAATGACAGTTCGTCGAATGACAATTCCTCGAATGACAATTCGTTCAATAATAATTTGTTGAAAAAAATTCTCCGAATAACCGTTTGTGCGAAACACATGATAAAAAAAACTATTTAACGAATTACAATTCGTTAACTCTTTGAAGCATACATTTTTCCTTACGTGCAATCGGTTTAAAATGTTGTAGTCGGGGGTTGTCTGGGTCGCTGATTACGAATCTGCACTTAAAATTTAGAAATTCAAGATGACAGATCCAATATGGTGGACCAAATATGCAAAAAGTCGTTGGACGAGAGTGAAACCTAGTACTTAGGGGTTTTTGGGGTCGTTGATTACGAATCAGCATCCAAAAATTGAAAATTCAATATCGCAGATCCAATATGGCAGTCCAAAAACGCAAAAAGTCGTTTGAAGAGAGTTAAAGTTGGTACTTAGAGGTTTTGGGATCACTGATTACGAATCAGCACTCAAAAATTGGGAATAAAAGATGGCGCATTCAAAATAGCGGATCAAAAATGCAAAAAATGGTTTGATGAAAGTGAAAGTTCTTACTCAGGGTTCTTTGAGGTAGCTGATTGTGAATCAGCACCCAAAAGTTGATTATTCAAAATGGAAGATCCAATATGGTGCACCAAAAATGCAAAAAGTCGTTCGATGGGAAAGGAAGTTCGTACTTGAGGTTTTCGGGTCGCTGGTTACGAATTTCCATTCAAAATTGGGAAATTCAAGTTTGTATCATCTCGGTGTAGTGCGAGGAGTCGTGAAACGCTCGGAAATAACAGGGTGGCTTCGTATCATCTCGGGATGTGTGTGTGGAATCGTTGGACATGGAGAAATAGTAGGGTGCGTTTATAGCATCTCGGGATGTGTGCGTGGCATCGTTGGATGTGTGAAAATAGTAGGGTGAGTTTGTAGCATTTCGGGATGTGTGTATGGAATCATTGGACACGTAGAAATAGTAGGGTGGGCTTATAGTATCTCTGGATGTATGCATGGAATCGTTGGACGCATAGAAATAGAAGGGTGGATATATAGCATCACAGGATATGTGTGTGGAATCGTTGGACGTGTAGAAATAGTAGGGTTGGTTTGTAGCATCTCGGGATGTGTGCGTGGAATCATTGGACATATGATAATAGTATGGTAGGTTTGTAGCATATCTCGAGATGTGTGTGTGGAATCGTTAAACGTGTGAAAATAATAGGGTAGGTTTGTAGCATCTCGAGATGTGTGCGTGGAATCGTTGGACGTGTAGAAATAGAAGGGTGGGTATGTAGCATCTCGGGATATGTGTGTGTAATCGTTGGATATGTAGAAATAGTAGGGGGCTTTTGTAGTATCCTGGGATGTGTGCGTGGAATCATTGGACGTGTGAAAATAGTAGTATATATGGGTTTGTGGCATCTCGGGATGTGTGTGTGGAATCGTTGGACATGTAGAAATAATAGGGTATATTCGCAGCGTTCCGGGATGTGTGCGTGGAATCGTTGGACGTGTGAAAATAGTAGCGTGGGTTTGTAGTATCTCGGGACGTGTGGGTAGAATCGTTGGACGTGTAGTAATAGCAGGGTGAGTTTGTAGCATCTTGGGATATGTGCGTGGAATAGATGGATGTGTGAAAATAGTAGGGTGGGTTCGTGGTATCTCGGAATGTGTGTGTGGAATCGTTGGACGTGTAGAAATAGTAGGGTGGGTTTGTAACATCTCGGGATGTGTGTGAAATTGTTGGACATGTAGAAATAGTAGAGTGGGTTTATAGCATTTCGGGACGTGTGCGTGGAATCGTTGGACGTGTGAAAATAGTAGGGTGGGTTTGTAGCATCTCGGAATGTGTATGTGGAATCGTTGAACATGTAGAAACAGTATGGTGGATTTGTAGCATCTCGGGATGTGTGTGTGGAATCGTTGGACATGTAGAAATAGTAGGGTGGGTTTGTAGCATCTCGGGATGTGTGCGTAGAATCGTTAGACGTGTAGAAATAGTAGGGTGGGTTTGTAGCATCTCGGAATATGTGTGTGAAATCGGTGGATGTATAGAAATCGTTGGATGTATAGAAATAGTAGAGTAGGTTTGTAGCATCTCGGGATATGTGCGTGGAATCGTTGGACTTGTGAAAATAGTAGGGTGGGTTTGTAGCATCTCGGGATGTATGCCTGCAATCGTTGGATATGTGAAAATAGTAGGGTGGGTTTGTAGCATCTCGGGATGTCTGTGGAATCGTGGGGCGCGTGAAAGTAGTAAGGGTGGGTTTGTATCATGCATATGGCCGAAACGTCCTTGTACTGAAGCGGCTGTGCTGATCCACTGAAAAGGAACATATTCCTCAAGTTTGAATAGTGGAGGGTTTAAATATACTATTAATTTCTTCTACTATTCAAACCTGTCCTTAAAATAGGATATATATGATGGCGAATATTGTATCCGCCATTTTGAATTTTGGAAATTAGATATCGAATTTGTAATCAGCAGCCCCATAAACCTCCGAATACAAAATTTCAAAGCTAAAGCGATATTTTTTGTTTTCTGGTCCGCCATATTGGATCCGCCATCTTAAATTTTGGAAATTGGATATCAGATTTGTAATTAGCGACCCCGAAAACCCGTATGTACGAAATGTCTAAGCTAAAGCGATATTTTTTGTCTTTTTGGTCCGCCATCTTGAATTTTCAAAATTGGATATCGGGTTCATAATTAGCGACCCCCAAAACCTCTAAAGTCAAAATTGCAAAGCTAAAGCGATATTTTTTGTTTTTCGATCCGTCATATTGGATCTGCCATCTTGAATTTTGAAAATTGGATATTAGATTCGTAATTAGCGGCCCCCAAAACCCCTATAAACAATCCAAAACAACACAACCCACTAAATTTTTATTCGATAAATTGGTTTGAATTGGTTTATTATTCGACGAACTGTTTATTCGGTAAATAGTTCTTTTGTCAAATTGTCATTCGATGAATTGTCATTCGACAAATTGTCATTCCACAAATTGTCATTCGATGAATTGTGTTCGACGAATTGTCATTCGATGAATTGTTTTCGATGAATTTTTCGTAGACGTAAATAAAGACTAATTTTTTTTTAAATTTTGAATTGAAAAAGTTTCGTAAAAAAGAATTGTTTAAAAAATTTTACACCGAAGTGATTATTTCAACAGCACCATAATGCACTAATAGTTTTCAAATTGACTAAAAAATACAAATAAAATAAAATTTTCGAAGCAAAAGAAAATATGTGGAGTAAAAATGGAGTAGGAAAAAAAATTTATTCGGAAAAAAAAAATTCCATTCAATCAACATGTCATAAACAATGACACAAAAAAAGTACTCCAATAGCATCAAAATGCATTAAAAGTTTTCAAGTAAAAAAAAAAATTAAAACGAAACGATATTTTCAAACAAAAAACAGTATGTGCACAAAATTTCGAGGGCAAAAGTTCGATTGAAAAAAAAAAAATTTGACCGAAGTACGACGCGAGTTTTTAATAACGTTTTTTGATTACGAATATTATATCATGAGCAATGAGAATATTATATCATGAGCAATTCGATCGTTTTCCCATTTCAAAACTTCTCGTACATTTTAGTTCTATTCGAATATTTCTTTATGTACTTATTCTCTTTTTGAATTTGTGAAACAAACAAATTTATGCTAACAAAGTAGCCGGCTAAAAAAATTAGGATGCAAAAAAAAATTTCGACCCAAGTACTTAGCGAGGTTATGTAAACGTTTATTAATAATTCATAGTATGTTGTGTATATATAGGAATGAAAAATGAGCGAACTACTTTAAACCAATTTTTATTTCTAATAAAAATTATTTTTGTTCAAAACCATGTAAAATACCGACTGAGTTACCATGAGTGCGAGAGCTGCAGCTGTTTTTGCGTTTCCAATTTTTTTTACAAACAATATATATTTGGAAAAATATAGAAAACCACAGTGTGATTCTCTTTATTTACTCGAAATATAATCGATATAGGAGAAGAGTTAAAAAAATAGTCCATAGTAGGACAACGGTTTACGAGATTTTTACCGTCCGAAAATCGCGTAAACCGTTCAATTGGTAAGAAAAGTATATTCAAATGAAATGACATTTGCCTCCCGCACTATCACTCTAACTAAACATCAAAACTGATGTGATGAGGTTGGTCACGATTCATAAATAAAAAATGACACTTTTCGCACTATCACTATAATCTATCAACCAAAAGTCACGAATGTTTCTCTAACGAAAAGTCAAAACTTATTCGAAAATAATTTTGGTCAACTGTCACATGCATGATCTTTATAACCGCTCTATTAGACCGAAAGTTAAAAATGATTCGAAAAAACCATTGACACATCCGCGATCTTTATAACCACTCTATAAGATCTAACCAAAGTTAATACTGACTAAAAAAATATTGGTCAGCTCTCATATCCACGATCTTTACAACCTCACTTCTGTCACTCTATAACCATAAACAGGAAGTCAAAACTATTTAGAAATATATAGGTATAGTCAATGTCACATTCACGAACGATCTTAAATATCACCAGATTTTTATACCAGTATTACTAGTGTCACTAAACAGCGACTGCGAAGAAAACATATGAGCATCAAAATAGTGTGCCAAAAAAACCACACTTTTTTGATGCAACGAAAAAATACAATCTTCATATTTTCAACATGCGCTAAGCAACAGAGCTCTAATTAGTCACGATCGAAAGAAAAAAATAAATAAAAAATACTTGAACCCAGATAATCCTCCACAATGCGATAATTAATTAAATATTACGGAAACAATTTTCTAAAGTTTTCGAACACAGTTGGGATCTGCGGTTCTTCCTGTAAAAGTCTTGTAGCGATCTCGTCTTTGACAGGTTTATCTATATATAAATGTACTCGTATCGAGTCGCTAACGCAACTCTTAATAAAATAAAAACAAAGATATCATCGTTTCAAGGACAAAAAAGTGTCTGTATGGTATGAAAAAGAAAACAAGAAAATAAGTAAAACGATTGTTTCTTTTTTTTATTCATTCAAAATAAAATAAATGTACAAAAGCAAATACTCACGTCAAATTTGAATAAATCAAATTTCTCTGTTTAAACCATAAAGATCACCCTGTCTCACTCTTCTTTCATACCTATTCCGAATAGAAATACGAAGCTCGAATCGACGTGTAACGACAAAGAACCGTGTCGGCAAAAGTCTAACGTTACAATATATTTGGGTGATTAAAAAAAAAATCGACTTTTTTTCTCGACTCTTAAAGTCGCAATTGATTATGTTAGTACTTTATGAAAAAGTAATTCTTTCAAAATCTGAGACTTCTGAAAAATTAGCTAGAGGTCGCACCAGCGACTTTCAAATATTTTTTTTTCAGTTTTAGGGGAAAATCATGACATAGAAATGTTGATTTTGCGATATCGTAATAAAAGATATTAGTACTTAATGAAAAAGTAATTCTCCCACAAATTGGCTTAAAAAAATATATTTAGAGGTCGCGTCAGTGACTTTTCTATTTTTTATTTTCTCATTTCATGTTATAAACATGTGGCTTTCTTTGTGTCGCAAGTAAATTTGTTAGCTGTTCATAAAAAAATCAATTTCCCAAATCTTGAACCTTCTAAAAAAAATGTAAGGAGTGCCACCAGCGACTTTTAGGCAGGTTTTCCTAATCTCGGCTGAAAATCTTGATGTAAAATGGTGGTTTTCTTTGTTCCGCAACAAAAGATATAAGTACGCTATGAAGAAATAATTCTTGCAAAATTTGAGTCTTCTAAATAATATTCTAGAAGTCACCGCAGCGACTTTTAGATATTTTTTCTAAATTCAATTGAAAATCATGACATTAAGATGTCAGTTTTTTGGTTGTGGAAACAAAATATATTAGTACTTAATAAAAACATAATTCTTCTACAATTCAACTTTAACAAAAATCTATTTAGAGGATGCCCCAGTAACTTTTCTATTTTTTGATTTTCTCATTTCATGTTATAAAAATGTGGTTTTCTTTGTATCGTGAGCAAATATGTTAGCAGTTTATGAAAAAGTTGATCTCCCACAATTTAAACCTTCTAAACAAATGTAAGGGGTGCCAAAAGCCGCCGGCGACTTTTAGACATGTTTTCCTAATTTTGGCTTAAAATCGTAATGTACAAATGTGGTTTCCTTTGATCCACAACAAAATACATGAATACGCAATAAAGAAGTAATCCTCGCAAAATTTGGGTCTTCTAAAAATTATTCTAGAAGTCGCAGCGACTTTTAGACATTTTTTCTAAATTTGGTTGAAAATCATGGCATTAAGTTGTCAATTTTTTGGTTGTGGAACAAAATATGTTAGTACTTAATAAAACAGTAATTCTCCTGAAATTGGGCATGTTCGTTTTCAATTAAAAAGTCGCCCCAGTAACTTTTCTATTTTTTCCCTAATTTCGAGTAAAATCGTGATATAAAAATGTAGTTCTCATTGTGTCCTAAGTAAATATGTTAGCATTTCATGAAAAAGGTATTTTTTCAAAATTTGAGCCCTACTACAAAGTCGTTGCGGGGACCTCTAATTTTTTTTTTTAATTAAAAATTTTTTTTAGAAGGCTTAAATTTTTGGAAAACTACGTTTTTATGAAAGACTAATTTATGACACAAAGAAACCCCATTTTTATATCACAATTATTACCCGAGATTAGGAAAGAAATTTAGGAAAGTTACAGGGGTAACCTCGAAATTAAAAACAAATTTTCAACTGAATTTAGAAAAAATATCTCAAAGTCGCTGTGTTGACTTTTAGAATATTTTTTAGAATACCTAAATTTTTTAGAATACCTAAATTAACGAGAATTACTTCTTTATTGCATGCTAATATCTTTTGTTGCGAAACAAAGAAAACCACATTTTTTTATCATGATTTTCAGCCGAAATTAGGAAAACATGTCTAAAAGTCACTGGCCCCCACTGGTCCCTTATTTTTTTTAGAAGGTTTAAATTTTGGGAAATCAATTTTTTTATAAACTGCTAACATATTTACTCACGATACAAAAAAAAACACATTTTTATAACACGAAATTAGAAAATCAAACAATAGAAAATTATTGGGGCGTCCTCTAAATATTTTTTTGAAGAAGTTGAATTAAGAGAGAATTACTTTTTTATTAAATACTAACATCTCTTATTGCGACACCGAAAAATCAATATTTTTATATCATGATTTTCCCCTAAAATTGGAAAAAATATATTTAAAAGGCGCTGGTGCGATCTCTAAATAATTTTTTAGAAGTCCCAAATTTTGGGAGAATTACTTTTTCATAAAGTACTAACATATTCACGTGCGGCTTTAAGAGAAAAAAAGGCAATTTTTTTGAATCACCATAATATATATGGGACATTGCACGCCAAATCTGCTACTTTTGAAATTAGCATTTTTTATTCTGTCGTTTTTTTTTCTCTAATAGAGCTCATTGAAAGAAACTCGTCTGATTTTTTTTAAATTTTTATCTTGACTCGTTCATTGGAAACGAATTTATGAAAAATTTTCCGATTTTTTTCTTCAAATGTCAATAACTCTTTCAAAAATATTACTGTATTTTTGAAAGAGTTATTGACATTTGAAGATTTATTTCATTTATTGTAAAAACAAAATGACACGTGCTCTGCTAACAAAACATTTTGCATTGAATTTTTTTTTCCTCCGTTCAGTAGTTGGAGAACAACACAAAAATAACATTTGAATCTGATTTCACCCAAAAGTTAAGTACAAAATAGGGTAAAATAAACAAATAAAAAATGATCAATAAATTTGGAGGTGAATTTTCAATATTTCAGAATTTTTAATAACAAAATTATGATCAGCGGAAAAAGTTAGCCCAGATTTAAAAAAAACAACTCGATAAGTTAATTTGTTCCCGAGATATTCCATGTTTGTCGAATTTGAACGCGCGGATTAATTTTTCACGCGAGCGCGCGCGAGTCCGAGACGGCTACCCCCACTCTGCCGCCAAACGCGACATCACATTTGGCCTCTCAAAAAATCGCTGAAATAAACAATAAATTTATATGGGATTTTTCCGTCGATTTTTCTCCAGTTAGCACAAGCCTTTCTCTGTATGCTGTCCAATTTTTAGCTCTCTATGTTGTAATGAGCAGCTGCAATAATTATTGAAAAACAAATTTTTTTATCTCCCCCTAATAAACTTTTTGCAAATTTTTTTTTCTCTAAATTCGTAGAAAAATAAACGCTTTCGAAATATGTCAATTCCGACTCTGTGACTTAAAAATTCGCGATGGAATTCCATTTGTTTATGAGTAAAAATCGTACCCTATTTTTGGAACCGTTTTTCACCCTTTTAATTATAAAAAATCGATTTGCCCCAAAGTGTATATGATAGTACGACTCTTTCGGATCAATTTCGTTTTGGTTTTATTGCACTGCGACACTCTCCCGGTGTAGAAATTCCTCGCAAAAACAGTCGGTTTTTTAATAACAAATGGCTTTTCTCAAAAACTATTTTTCCGATCAAGCCCAAATTTTGCACACTAATTTAGTGTATCGAGGGGCAAATATCCTGAGATTTTGGAGGCTGTACACGCATTTTTAAACTAATAATAGGCTATGATAGAAATGGCCATTTTAGCTGGTTTATATTTTTTGCGGGCGAACTAATGAACCGATTTTAATTTGCGACCCGCCAAATTATTCGTTTTTCTAGTATCTACAAATAGTTACTGAACTTTTTTTTTCTCCGATTAATAGTTTCGACGCTATCTCCCAAAAACATGGTTTTGCCAACTTTGACCGCGTGGCAAAAAAAAGCCCCCCAAAATCTATGGTTGGACAGTGGTAGGCCTTCATCAGGGACATTAGCCCTACATGAATCCGTCGGTTAGAATCGTTCTGGCTCGGTGTCACGTAAAAATACCCAGTTCCTGGACTATATAGCGTGTGAACGAATTCTTGACCAACTACTCGCTATAAGCGCGAGGCAATTGTTGTGTGTTTAGGCACCCCCACTATAGCGTGCCATCAAATTTTTACCAGGCTTCTCGCTATAAGCGCAAGATAATGATTGTTAATTTGTAATCATGGGACCGTACATATTTTCAATAAAAATATATATATTTTTTTGCTTTTACAACTAGTAAATATAGAACTTATAGTACGTTATTCAAATGTAATTCCTTTATTACATGTCTCTTGTTTTTGAATTCTTGTCTGATTCAATCTTTCAATACCTCTAAAAATATATAAAATTGATGAATTAATTGGAAGCATATAAGAATTATAATTTAAAAGATTGATTTGAGAAAAATCAAATTAGAAATTGGTTGGAGGCTTATAAGAAGTGGTTAGCCGCCAACCTTGAAAACGCGTCAGGGTGGGGGAAGCTTTCCGCGTTGGAAGCGGGGAAGAGGCTTATAGCGGGTAGGCTTATAACGGGAGTCGATTGTATTTTTTATAATTAAATTGTGGAATTTTTTTTACTATTAATCACGCACAAATCCTTGAAAAATCATACAAACCGAATGTATAAGGGTGTCAAATTTTTCGTTTTGACAGGTGCTTTCGTTTAAAAATATATTAACAATTATTTAAAGATTATATGAATCAATTTTTTAATTATAAGCAAGAAATGTTTTTTCCCACAGTGTTAATCCCTTTTGATTTTGCTGTTGAATTTTTATAGGAAATTATTATTCATTTAATGCATTTTAAGACTAGTATGATCGTAGGGAAATATTAGTCTAATCAACAACAAAAATCTTTAATAAAATTAACAATTTGAAAAATAGAACTAGCAATTTTTTCACGTTCGTACTTAGCTGAAAATGTATTAAATGATTCATGTTTCCGTATAAATATTAAAGAAACAAATTGATTAGTACAAGCGCTATGAAAAAAGGTTATTTTATCTTAGAATTGCAAAAAACTAGGTGATGTAAATTTGGAATAATTTTTCTCATATTTTTAAACAAAAGTATATTTCAGATAAAAAATTTTAACCCCCTAGATGATTTGCTTAGTTCGATTTTTCAGGGAGTTATAGATAATTGATTGTAAACAAATTTGTATATTAATTATAAAAATATACAATGGACAATTTCTCCATGACCCCACTAGGCTTAAAATTCTTTAAAAAAATAATAGATTTTTATAAAAAATTAACAGCAATATCGAAGGGGGCTAACTATGTGGGAAAAAACACTTCATGCTTAGAATTGAAAAAAAATTGATTCGTGAAATATTTTGATAATTTTCTGCATGTTTCTAAACGAAAATACGTTTTAAAACTAAAATTTTGACCCCTCATCCATTCGGTTTACTGCATTTTTAAAAGAGTTATTATATTTGAAGAAAAAAATCGGAAAATTTTTCAAAAATTCGTTCCTGATTATTGAGATAAAAATTTGAAAAAAATCGTATGAGTTCCTTTCAATGAGCTCTATTAGAGATAAAAAATGAAACAATAAGAAATGCAATTTTCACAAGTGACCGATTTGACGTGGAATTGCGAGGCTATATATATATAGCCTCGCAAAAGGCCACAGTGGAACGAAACTGTATGCTCCCATTTTCAACTCTCCGTAGCGCGTTGCATACGGCTAGCATGTCCGTTCCTCGAAAACTCGAAACATATACACATGTCTATATTTATGAATGATTGTGTGTGTGTGCGTGCATGCGCGCGCGCGCGCATGTGTGTATGTGTATGTGTGTGTAACGAAAGGGATGAGGGTATACTTGGGGAGATTGGTGGGCAACACGAAATGGTAGTACCAGCGGTAAGAGTAGTAGAGATCGGTTGCATAGAGTTGGTTGGTTAGAATGAGAGAACTAGAATAGTGTAGGTTGCCACTGGTGTGCTTCGCCAACCCTCTAACTGCAAGAAAGAAGGTTGGGCCATAGTGTCACATTCGTATCTATGCACACCGCTGTGTTAGCTCTGTGACGTATACATTTATGTGCGTTATACACACTTACTTGTACCATATATACAGGGAAGATGTTGAGATGTATGTACACTGTAAAAAATTTCCGTATGAAAATTAATACACATGTATAGGAAGCTTTTATGCGGATACCGTATATGAAAATTCAGATACGCTGAGGAAAATTGAGAGACGCGGTATTTTAATGATACCAGCACTGTTCAGTAAAATTAATATACTTGTGTATTTGAAAAATCATATACATGTAAGAAATGTTGACCTTGTGCATATTAAAAACACGAAACATCTACTAATATTACTATACGGGTATATTAAAGTTTATGTTACCAGCATAGTAATTTTCAGATTCAAGATTACTAAATTTCAGGCATCGTATAACGTTTTCGCATTACATATGTCTACGATATTTTTAGAGATGTATCATAAAATTTGGTGATCCTTTTTGAATATTAATATACGAATGAATATTAAATAAATTCAGCTATTATGAGTTTTCAAGGGGAATACATTAATTAGCGTACTATTGTGTTCGATTTTTTAAAGTTGAAGGTCGAAATAATGCAGACATCTCAAGAAATTAGTTAGAGTGACTTATCACCACTTGATGCCGTGGCAATCAAGTCGAGCAATTGTCGCCGTAAAAATTTTTATTATAATCTCAACATCTTATGTTAAGTGTGGTGTTTACCATTTTCATGTTTTACACAATTTCCTTAGATTCGAGCGACTTGTATATATCCTCGTCCGAAGCACGTGCCTCCTATGAGAAAGTCGACGCTCTACGCCACGCGGTGGCCAGCGCGCGAAACACGGTGCCCACAAAGCGTTACGAATTTCCTACACTTGTGTATTAATTTTAATATTGAGATTCTTATAATTAATACATAGGTAAATGAATTTTAATACACGGATTTTTTTTTTATACTACAGGGTATATTAATTTTCATTCCCATTTTTATAGCGTATTTTTAAGAGATAGAGTTATGATGGGAAATAACATGTATCGTATTATTAACATTCATGTGTATCTTATTTTTCAGTCAATTGTCAAGAAAAGTGAAGATCATACTGTAATTTTAATACATTGTTGATAGTAGATGAATTCATATACATTTGTATTAACGGGACAGACCTAGTTAGAATTTTCGAAAAATCGATTTTTTTTTATTTCATTTTCAAAAAGTAGAATCTCTTACGAACATTTTCCGCCCAGGTAAATGTAAATCGGACCATTATTCGCCGAAATACAAGACTTTGTAGCACGTCGTGTCTGAGCCATAGGTAAGCAGGTAGCGGACTTCAAGTGCGTTTTTCTCGAAACCATGTTTTTGAAGTCGGTGATCACTGTAGCTCGAGAACGGCTTTACCGATCGGGTTGAAATTTATATTACTTCTTCTATACATGGTAGTCCTCCATATGAACGAAGGATTTTTTTTTTGGATAATTATTTTTATTTTTAATAGCAAAAAATGGAACTGATATTTTGGTCAAAAAAACACTTTTGACTTTTAACGGCCGCCATTTTGTGAAAAATGGAAATTTTTCAAAACCCTTCGTTCAACTGGAGCATTATATCATTAACTAAAAATCCCCTCCGTTTTTTTTGTTTCAGATGAGCCGTTGCAGCGTGAGCTTGATCACCGCAAACCGTGTTTTTTTTTGCAGCGTCCTCGGCAATTGACGGTCACCAGCTTATTTCGATATGTATTGCGTTGAAAAAATTGCAACATATACATTACATATATATCTTTTAAACGGAAGAACTTTTGTTGTGAATTATTTTATCGTTTGACCAAAAAAAAATCGGAAAAAGGCCTTTTTTTGACGTTCCAACTAGGTCTGTCCCGTTAATTATCAATCAAACATATGATTTATTTCAATGCATGTCCACAAAATTTTCAGATTTCATATGAATATTCAATGTTATGTATCTTAAATTCTACATCAGTAACCAAAATTTATGTTCATATTTCAATTTTGGCATACGAGTGTAATAATTTTCATTTCATACACCCGGTTTGTAAATTTCATTTACCGTTGTATTGTAAAAGTATTGTAAATTTCATATATTTTTTAACAGTGTACAAGTATATATATGCATTGTCGTCAATTTTTCGCACTTTCCCTCCTCCTTCACATTACTCAAACGACCGCGTCCTCCGCATATGTTACCTAAAACAATATACTTGACGATTTATGTATATAACAGACGTAGTGTATTACTGAAACGAAAATAGTCGGTCTGGATATTATAATTATATAATTAGGTCAATGACCGGCTCAGCTGTTTAGGAAAAATAGAGTTCGGTTCTGGACAGGCTTCTGAGACGGGTTCTGGATGTATGGGAAAAGGATGGATATAGGAAATGAGCTCAGTTGCACATCGATGCTCTGTTTATATCCAGAGTATGGTTGTCTTTATTCTTATCACTGGTCAGAGAAGGATAGTAGATGTCTGTTTTGATGAATTATGTGTATTGGAATCTATTGGGTGTCCTAATTGTGGATTCTTTAATATTTCGTCCCTTTTTGTCGAATTGTTGAACAATATATAATTAATGATCATTTTTCTAAACTCTAATTTTGATTTTAATTTGTATTGTGGCCTGGGCTGTACCAAGATAAATTCTTATATACTAAAGGTGGCTTGCGCTATACCGAGATAATGTTATAATTATTGATGGACTGTGCCAAGAGAGTCTTATAATTAGGAATGTATCTTTTTTAGTGATAGTCGAATGCTATGCCGAGAGACATATAAAAAAGTACAATTATCTTACTTAAATCTAAGGTAGCCTGGGCTGTGCCAAGATTGCCCCTTTTAGGTATGATAGTCGGACGCTATGCCGAGAGACATACAAAAAAAGCATAATATCTTATTAACTAAAGGTAGGATGGGCTTTCCCTAAGAATAGCGTGATAGCTGGACGCTATGCCAGGTGACACGTTATATGTGAGGTCGGGATGGGCTTTTCCAAGGAGCGTGATAGCCAGACGCAATGCTGGGAGACACGCGAAATGAGTGTGAACTTAAGAAAGTTTGGATTGGAATAATAGGTAATGGGTCACGGAGACGGCGCCGTATATATATTTTTTCCCTGTGGTGAGGTACGCAGTGAGGAATTGGGTAGTGATTGAGGTGGGGCGGGTTCTCGAACGTTCGCTCGCACGTTAGCTGGTGTGCGGCGTGTCGCTCGTCCAGCGTACACTGATGTGAGGCGTATCGTTACAATACGAAATAAAAAAATCTGAACCAACATCATTTTTCATGTAGCATCATGGCAGTTACATCTTTTCGATGATTAAGCAGTCGATATACGCAGTGCCTCAATATAGGCTGTCATGTATATGTCATAATTTCACCAAAATACATTATTCATTAGGTTTTGGTGGGACACACGGGTTTTCAAAAAGTAACCGATTTTCTATTTAAACCGGTCCTCCTTCATTTTTCTGTCTTTAAGTTTGTTGATTAAAAGTGGTCCAAATAGTTTATCGTTCGTGACTATTATAAATTACGATTTTGCTTAGCAAATATTCTAGCACTTTCCCTGTATTTTTTTCCATATAAAATTATAGTCACAATTGAGTTCATGGAACTTCGATTGCCAAAGGTTTTCCCAATCTGGAGAACTTCGGGCTTTCAAAGTGTCATATGATATGTGTAGACATATCCGTCCGAATTCTTTGACCATAGAGTGAAAACTTTGAACTACCGGCTGAAAAAACAATTCTACTGCGACTGTGTAACATTAGATCCGTGACATTACTATGTCTCCACGTTGAAGACATATATATTCTTAGTTCATATATCCATGGTATACATACCAGAGGTATTATATATAATACACCTCTATATATAAGTTACACGTATATTAGAAAATGCACACCTTAGATGGACTCCACTCCACTATAATATATATATGGGGAATTTCACGCCAAACGGGTTCGTCCGTGACCCTGATCACTTTTGATTTCGTTGAAAATTTGTAATCTTTTAGCACCTACTGAAAGAAGTTTTTAGTAAAATTTTTATATTTTTATCTCAACTTATCAAAAAATTGTGAATTTTTCAAAATTTCGCAGAATTTTTTTTCAAATGTTCATAGCTTTTTTAAAAAATATACGTACCAAAATACATTATTATGTTGTTTTTTTTGTTTTTAATTGTAGTTTCATAACAAAATTACAGTGAAAATATCGGAACCGATTTCCATGTTTTTTTCAGTTTTAAACCAAACTTTTTTTTCCAAACTTGGGCCATTTTGATTTTTTTGACAAAATTCATCACCTTCCATGAGACATTTTTACATCACTTGACAAAATCGCAGCTTGTAATATCCATAAATAATTTTTTTTCAATTGTCTATGACGTGTAAACCAATAATTATCAATTATACTAGGGAACATTTTTAGACTTTTGTCTTGTGACTGGGATATAAGTAACAGTATGAAAAAAATCCATTTTTTGCCATTTTTGAGAATTTATTGTGCATGAACTTGACGTGCTAGAACCTTTCAACAGGGCTTAAAGGTAAGTTCAAACCTTATTCTTTTACGTGCAATTTTTATAGTTTTTGTTACACGTGCCGTTGAAACAATATTATTTTTTAGAACTTATTGTATATGAATCCAACGTGTTAGAGCCTTTTAACAGGGCTTAAACCTTGTAGTTTCATGTAAAAATTTTATAAATTCCGTGGACCATGTCGTTGCAACAATAACATCGTTTATTTGTAGTAGTGCGCGCGCCCATATGCTCAGTCTACACGGGCTTGGCTGTACGGCTATAAATCACAAATGATATTAGCAACTTGTTATGAAGGATGATTTATAGCATTAAAAATATATGTTCTTAATTGTTTGAACATTTATAATTGTTAGAAAAGTTTTGGGGTGAGGTGTGGCATGCAAATCCATCAAAAGCAGACCATTTTCCCACAAAATTGGTGATCTAGAGACGTGGCGGAGTCCATACTTCATCTCCAATCTCTAGAATGAATAGAGCCTTCAGAGAGAACTGAGTCTTCAGAGAAAAGCATGTAACATTTTTTTAGTGCTGTATTTGGATTTGTGTGCATCAAATCTGTGGCTAAATGATCAGGTTTTTATGGATTTGCAAGCCACTCTTAACGAAACTATTGTTCTGAAAATTAAAATCGTTTAAAGGGCTACATACGCCTAGGGGCAGTAAAAGTGGAGCAGAGTTTCATAATTTTTTTTTATCAAACAAATTTTTTTGTTCAAAAATAAGTCTATAGTCTCAAACGTATGCAATCAAATTTAAACAAACAAATATTGAACAAGGCGTCCCCGAGGAGTATGTAGTCCCTCAAACAATTAAGAATAGATATTTTCAATACGATATATCACTCTTCAGAACGAGTTACTGATGTCATTGTTGATTCGTAGTAATACAGCCAAGCCCGTGTTGCATGAGCATACGGGCGCGCATGCCACTACAAACAAACCATGATATTGTTTCAATGACACGGCCCATAGATTTTATAAAATTTTTACATGAAAGTACAAGCCTTGAGCTCTCTTTTAAGCCCTGTTAAAAGATTCTAGCACGTTGGGTTCATGTACAATAAATTCTCAAAAATAATATTGTTTCAACGGCACGTGTGACAGAAACTATAAACATTGCATATAAAAGTACAAGGTTCAAGCTTTATTTTGAGTCCTATTGAAAGGTTCTAGTACGTCAGGTAAACGCGCAAGGAATTCTCAAAGATGACCAAAAAGGGATTTTTTCATACTTTTACCTTAATTTTTTAACAAGCCTAATGCAACGGAGATTTTTGGCGGCCGGATTCATATTCAGCGCGAAAAAATCTATCGAAAACGCTTAGTTACATCCCAGTCACAAAATCGATGTTTATTAATCCTTATACATGGATATCATAGGCTATGATTTTTTTGAGAAGTGTAAAAATGTGTCGTGAGAGATGGTTAATTTTTTCGAAAAAAATGTTTGGTTCCAAACTGAAAAAAACATGGAAATCAGTTCCGATAATTTTTAATTATTTTTTTTCTATTCATAAATTTTTAAAGAATGGAATTATGAGTGGAAAAAATTAATAAAAAAATATAATTCAGGATTGATAAAATTAATAATTATCAGTTTACATGTGGTAGAAAATAAGAAAAAAATAGAAGCTATGGATATCACAAGCTATGAATGTTTAGAGATGCACAAAAATATGTCTAGAAAATTATGTATTCTTTTTTAATCAGAACGTTCCAAGTTAAAAAAAAAAAACAAAAAATTGATTTAAACCTAAAAAAACATAAAAAATAATTCTGGTATTTTTATTGTATTTTTTTTATGAAACTGTAATTCAAAACAAAAAAACAATGCATCGATTTTTTTTGATACCTATGTTTTTGGTAAATTTTTGTGATACCTATGTTTTTGGTAAAAAAATTTGTGCGAAGTTTTGAAAAATTCATAAGTTTTTCATGAGATGAGATAAAAATCTAAAAATTTTATTGAAAACTCCTTTCAATAGATACTAATTTTCAACAAAATCGAAAATGTTCGGGGTCACGGACTGACCGGTTTAGCGTGGAATACCCCATACATATGTGTATATATATACGAAGGGGTACGTGTACCACATATACGTATATATATTTTCTCACATATGTATATGAACATCAAGTAGATATGAGCACATGGTGTATCATACCGGTATAGTCGTCGAAGCCTAGCAGCGCGCTTTACCGTTGGGGGTTGGTAAACGTTGTGGGCCGTCACTGCAACGAGGAAGCTTGACAGAAGCCTGAAACTAGAAGAGCTCGAACTCTCAGAAAAAAAGAGAGATAGATAGATAGATAGATAGAGAGAGAGAGAGAGAGAGAGAGAGAGAGAGAGAGAGAGAGAGAGAGAGAGAGAGAGAGAGAGGGGGGGGGGCGAGGGGGTGGAGGGAGCGAGAGAAGCAGAGAAGGAGAATGAAGGCGAAAGAGGATATGGCGAACGTGGAGAACGACGATGTAGAAGCGTTGGTGGGATAGGACGAGACCGCCAAGTGCGGAGAGTTCGACAGAGGGTGAGATAGAGTTTTGGATATATGCTAGAGGGGAAGCCATCGGGCGAGCTTGGCGTCGAAACGGAGGCTGCTATGCTTCCAAATAATATATATATATATATATACACGTAGGGTTATATGTATATATATATATGCATATACATGTGTACGTAACTGTGTAGGTGGGCGGCGAAAGAATGAGAGGGTGGTTGAATGAGAGAACCACCGCGCGTTCAGCTTTTCGATATAGTGATATTACCAGGGGGATGAGCATCCACCCATGCCCTTCGCACTCGTATAGAGCGAGGTGTGCCACCCGTGATCTCAGGCGAGCAAGCTTTTGTTGGTCCTACAGAGTGTCTCAAAAGTCTCGCCCAAGGTTTCACTGGGAAGTGAATAGCGAAATTCTGGAGATAATAGGCTTCACCCATACAGGTTCATGTATCAACGTTTCTCCCTGATTCGTGGGGATTTATTTATTAACCAGTGATACCCAATCCTGTGCTGTTAAGATAATCTATAAGTCGTGCGGTCGGTAAAAATCCTGGTGTACATTTTTTTCTGACAGTTAAATTTTTAATAAATATAAAAGTTACACGTCGCTCTCATTTTATAAGAGAATAAGATATCACTTTTCTGTTTCTCAAAATGTCAAGTGTACCTGAGAAAATTAAGAATCTACTTTTCAGCTATCTCGTATGCACTCACACAACTTATAGTGCGCCGTAAAACATAGAGTGATAGAGACACACTCTACCTCTTTAGCCATAGTCGAACTCAGTGAAACCATTAGACAGCCACTCCTGACAGAAAAATCGAGATATCAAAATGGCCCTTGTGCCACTTCACCCACCAAAGACACATTTTCGAAAATTAGCGGCCAGATTGGACTTTATCAACCGATGGGAAATGAAAGGGCCCAAAAACCTGTTTTTGGTTATTGTCACGTCTAATCGGCGGATTGATTGAAGCGCATTTTCAATGATTGTCAAAAAAATTGATTGAAAAAAACAGCGATTGGGTTATTAGGTTTAAAGCAACGCAATCCTCCAAGTCCGGCAAGTCCTTTTCAAACCTTTCATTGAGGCGGTCGTAGCGTGTGACGGCTGTATTTTTCCCCTTTTTTGTGATTTTTTTCTAAGGAACCATGAAAACACAACATCTTGTAATTTTTACAATATATTTATTAATATTTACGTTACTGTTAATCAATATATTGTAAAAATTCCAACATGGTGTATTTTCATAGATCGTTAGGAAAAAATCACAACAATAAAGAAAAAATACGGCCATCACACTTACTTAGAATTTGTTTAAACCAAAGTATAGTTTGGGATCGACTTTACAGCGTTCGGAAGGCATACATGTGAAAAATAAGTAAAGTAAGTAAGCTGACACGATTCCGGCTGTCCTATTCATCCGAAATCAAAGAATGGAAGGGAATTGAAATCTGCAGACCCGTGGTTATAGCCAGAACTAGAATTAAGTAAAAATTAAATTTTTGGCACGGTTTTGAAATCTGAGTTGCGATTTTTATCATTTTTTTCGACATTTTAAGCTTACTGAAAAAAACTATGACAGATATCATAATTATCCTAGTTCAAGCGAGGAATAAAAGTGTACTACACATACCATAAAAATTTGAGTAAAATCGATTCAGTAGTTTTTGAGAAATCGTATTAGTCAATTTAAAAAATGGCTCGGTGCTTTCTCCGAACACCTACTCCGTTCTACGTCTGTAACACCCAATAACTTCGAATATTGAAAAATCCTTTATTCCACGTATTCTGGACATATAGAAGTAATTAATCAAATAAAATATTTTTTTATTTTTTGGCCCTGCCACACGGTAATATCGCCTTAAGGTGCAAGGTCCCTTAAAAAGAGCGTGATGCTCTTGATAGTGGAAATCGGTCAATTAAAAGTGGAGACCTAACGATTCGAAGTGTAGTGTTTTTGCTGCAGGGCGGTTATTCTTTCATAGTTATTCTAGAGCTCGCATATATGTACGTATCTATTTAGTTAAACTAGGCGCCAAGCTGCGCCGGGCCACTCGATGTTTATTTCTTGTATTGCGTGCGATTACTAATCGACACAGTTTCTGATCAACAGAGTGTCGAACAGGAAAATGGATCAGGACTGTTCTGTGCAGATTTGAAAAATCTTCAAACATCCTGTGCGTTTCGACCACGACTTTTGCTACATCCTGTATAGGAACGTATACCACACATTCATACGAGAGCTTTTACATCACTGTACTATATGTAGCACTGTGATGATGACAATGGAAGCGTGCTCTGCACTCACACCGGCGTGACATCCTGTATCTTATTCAGCGTTCTACAGCGCAAGCAATACGACTGGGAGACTTAGTCATGTAGTGTGAGGAACTTCTTTTTTTTTCATTTCACTTTTTTTCATTGAGTATACGTACATTACTCTGCAAACTCCGTAGATCTCGTTATTATAGCTGCGATTTTTCCGCATGGGCTTATATTATCTCATAGTTGCTGTGAGGTTATTATTGCAAATTCGTTCTGTTTGTCTTAATCAAACATCCACAATAAAGAGTAGTAGAGACGTGGGGGTTCAAAGTTTTCCAAAATCACACCTGGTGGCTTAGATCCACAAATAGAAAATAGTGAAAAACCGGTATCAGAATTTCAATGCGCCTGAGATCTACCAAACTTTCTTATCCGTACTAGTTAATTCTGGCGTATCCGGCACGTGTGAAATTTTGCGGAATTTCATTGACGTATAATTGAGTTAACAGAAACGACGTTAAAAGTTTTCATCCAGCTGATACATGTTGACCCCGGCAGGGACTCAATTATAGCAGGTAGCCCGAGGCATAATTTCTTCATTTCGCCATGAAAACTGGCAGGTAGTGGTTTCCGAGTTTTGAAATTCAATTGTTATCCCACGCACAATTTTTATTACACTTGGCCGAATAAATTTTATAAATGCTATGAACATTTTCAAAACGTTATTGAAATGTTTTTCACCTAATTCTGTTTTGCATTTTTTCAGGATCCATGCGCTTATATTGTTATGTATTTCAGACCTTACGTCTCTCAAATTGTTAACGTTGTGTCTACCTGACTGCAAATGCATGGGAATTACACAATATCGTTACGCTGTATTGGCACGTGTACGCGCGGCGTGAGAAAGTCAAACTGGCGATTCTCCAACTAGGCATCAATAATCTAATGAGCGAAAAAGAATAATCAGTTTTTTTTGAAACAATGAAAAGGAAGGTGGACTGAATTAAGTAGAAAAAGGCAGAAGATCAACACTAAATAGATTCATATAAATCGACAGTGATGGGTGCATGGTCAGTGTGTAGCTCTGGCGATCTCCAATATTAAGTAGCCCTGGGCGAGGGCAATACTTGGTTTAGTGACCGCTTAGCCATGCACTGGCTCGCGCATCAATAGCTGAGCGGGAGACAGTTTTTCTGAGATTCTGATGGTGCCCTTGGCACCATCCCTTGGCCCTCGTGCAAATGCGATATAGTAATGCATTAGGAGAGCGTGGCTGTGGCCAACACTCTTGGGTGATCTCTAAGGAACATGGAAATTAGGAAATTAGAAATTAGTGAAGTGGGGGAAAAGTGGAGTTCAAATGATGGGCTGGGCTCGTAAAAACCCGCAAGGGTATACGCAGGAACAATAAAAAATAAAAAAATAAAATAAATAGATTCACATATCGAATGAGAAAGAATAGCATTACGAATAGTGTATTCTAATACAATGGATTAGAAGTGATAAAAATCATTAATCAGATCGACTCTAACTCAATCAAAAAAAAGTGTTGAAAGGGCTGTGCTCTCAAAGTTAACCAGAAATAGCGCCGACAAGTACGAGATGAATAAAAGCCATTTTACGCTGAAGCAAGGTATTTTTTTGCATTTATAAGGCATTCATTTTTATAGGCTGCTTGATTATTGTCGTAGTTTTTCAAGATTATTGTAATCATTGATGGAAAATGTTAGAATTGTAGGATTTATTTATGACACATGATTAGGTAGGTGGTGGAATTTCAAAGGTAAAATGATTAGAAAACTATATGCCGACAAAAAACAATTCTTTTGAATTTATTGATAAAAAAACTGTACACAATGTACACAGACAACACAGTTAATAGATGTAACATTCTTAATTATTTACAACAGTTTGTTTTTTAGAATCGGAGATTTTTTCTCAAAATTCCCTCTTGACCTGAAGTATAAATTGCTTTTAGTCTTATGTTTTTGTGAGAATATTATTGTAGCCTTCTACAAGATGAACCGCTTTCTCTGCAGTATCGTTCACCACTGTTAAACCTTTAACCATTCTTGACTCCTTTTCGAAATTTTTATCTCCAGACCACATGGAAGGATTAATTGTTGAAAATTTTTATTAATAATGAATCTTTAGAAAAAAATTAGTGATTATGCAATTGTACAGTGATCAATTTCTTAGTCATACAACGTATCTACACGCTTGCACGTTGTCTGCACTCATTTAGGGTAATCTTCATACATTTTATTGTTTATTCTCAGAGTAAATACCATATTTTCTTTACATAAACTGACAATTTTTCATCGAAGAAAGAGATTGCACCTCATTCGGTATTAAGGTACCATAAAGAGTTTCTAAATATATCATGCGAGATACCTCCGAATTGATAGATTTGTAATCATAAAATTTTTTGAAAACTGTGAGTCGTAATTAGGTGATGCAGGTGCAACTGGAGCCGTGAACCAAGCTTTCACGTAAATAAGTACAATGAAAATACAAATATCAGCAAACGCATTCTCTTCTTTTTGGTCTACTTGAAACTTTCTCGAACGACTTTCATGCAAAACGCAGAAACTCTCGGTAAACCAACTCTGACTACGCGACGATGAATGGATAAGCACATAGTCAGTGGCTGGTAACCATAAGATTATCTATGATTTGTACTATAGTCGTAGGAAACGTGACCAGATATGCATTCAGTGGGAATCATTATATCTTAAGGAAATGAATCAAGAGAGGGTATTAGATTTTTCAGCACAAGCAGGCATATCATGGCATTTTATTTCTCCTCATTCGCCACATTTCGGTGGTTTATGGGAGTCGGCAGTTAAGTACATGAGATACTACCTCCGAAGAATTTCAGGTACCGCAAATCTTTTAACCGACGAATTTCAAACAGTCTTAGCTCAAATAGAAGCAGTGTAAAATTTCCGTCTTTTAATTCCTTTATCAACTAATTTAAATGACCACACCTACCTTAGCTCTGCACATTTTTTGATTGAATACAACTTATTGACTTGTTCCGAGCCTACACTATTGGATATCAAAGAAAACAGATTGTCAGGATGGCAATGTGTTGAACAAGTTACGCAAAATTCTTGGAAAAAGTGGTCCATCGATTATCTCACAGAACTGCAACAACGTACAAAATGGAAGTGCAACGCTCCATCGTTGAAAATAGGTGATTTAGTCATTATTCGCGAGGACAATACTCCGCCATTATATTGGCCGATTGCAAGAATTGAACAAATACATCCTGGGACGGATGGTGTCGTATGTGTAGCCACGGTGAAGACATCGAAGAAATTATACAAGAGGCCTGCAACTCGATTGTATTTACTCCCAATGGATACCTGAAGTTTCGCGACATCATTGCATATTTTATATGGAATCTATTTATTTATAACTTTCAATTGGTTTTTTTTTTTCAAGTTGATTCATTCATTTTCATTTTTTATTATTTGCATTTTAATACAAGTTGAAAAGATAAACGTTTCAACGGCGGTCGGCATGTTCGCTCTTGCAATTATTATTTCTTTTTTTTCTTTCTCGCGCTTTACATCATACTGTGCCGCGCTCTACGAAACAGTGGGACATTGTTACCACCCCCTTTTTTGTGGACATGACATACCATTTTATTTTTAATTTTGACCACTTGGTGGCGCTATAGAGGAAGAACTTCAGTTCGCTGAAGGAGCTCTGGCCGAGCACATGCAAAAATGTATCTAAATAAATATTAAATTCTTTTATTTCTCATACTTTAATTATTCAATGAAAAAGTGAGTTTTATAATTCATTATTTATGAAACCTTCTTCCAATACGGAACATAAATATTTTTGGGTTCATCCATGGATGCGGCAAAACAAAAGGGACTCCAGACAAAACGGTTATTTTCATATATAATTGGTTATGAAAAATTTACATGAAAAATGTGAAATTATGTTTCCAGTGCATGGTCCGCCTATAAAATATAATAGGAACCTTTTTAGGACGTTATCAAGCTGTCTCATTGCCGTATAAGCAGGGTTGCGAAATTTTTAATGAAAATATTTTCCATTAACCATTTAATTTAAATGGTTAATGAAAATAATTTCCATTAGCCATTTAAATTAAATGGTTAATGGAAATTATTTCCATTAACGATTTAATTAAATGGTTAATGGAAATAATTTCCATTTAATTTGGTTTCCTTGGTTACTGGTACCGGCAGTAGTTCCGATTTGGGTCAAAATGACCCGATGGTAGTAATCGAGGCTCACTCGGTTACCAGTAGCAGTACCAGTTTTGGTCTGGGTCAAAATAACCCTATGATAGTAACCGAGGTTTTCTCGGTTACAAGTAGCGTGAGAGGTTTTGTTCTGGGTCAAAATGACCCTCCGGTAGTAACCGAGGTTTTCTCGGTTACAAGTAGCGCGAGAGGTTTTATTCTGGGTCACAATGACCCAATGGTGGTAAACACAGTCATCTTGATTACTAGTAATGGGACCGGTTTTGTTCTGGGTTAAAATGACCCAATGGTAGTAACCGCGGTTTTCTTGGTTACTAGTGGCCGAAGTGGTTTTATTCTGGGTCAAAAAGACTCAATGGCAGTAACTGAGGCTTTCTCGGTTACTAGCAGCGGGAACGGTTTTATTCTGGGTCAAAATGATCCAATGATAGTAACCGTGGTTGTCTCGGTTACTAGTAGTGGAAACCGTTTTGTTCTGGGTCAAAATAACCCAATGGTAATAACCGGGGTATTCTCGATTACTAGTAGCGGCAATGGATTTATTCTCGGTCAAAATGACCCCATGGTAGTAACCGTCGTTGTTTTGGTTACTAGTAGCGGGAGTGGTTTTAGGTTGGGTCAAAATGGCCCAATTGTAGTAACCGCGGTTTTCCTGGTTACTAATGGCGGGAGTGGTTTTATTCTGGGTCAAAAAGACCCAATGGTAGTATTCGAGGTTTTCGCGGTTACTAGTAGCGGGAACAGTTTTATTCTGGGTCAAAATGACCCAATGGTAGTAACCGTGGTTTTCTCGGTTACTAGTAGTGGAAACCATTTTATTCTGGGTCAGAATGACCCAATGGTAATAACCGAGGTTTTCTCGTATACTAGTAGCGGGAATGGTTTTATTTTGGGTCAAAATGACCTAATGGCAGTAACCGTGGTTTTCTCAGTTACAAGTAGCGGGAACGGTTTTATTCTGGGTCAAAATGACCCAATGGCAGTAACCGTGGTTTTCTCGGTTACTAGTAGCAGGAACGGTTTCATTCTGGGTCAAAATGACCCAATGGCGATAACCGTGGTTTTCTCGGTTACTAGTAGCGGGAACGGTTTTGTTCTGAACCAAAATAACCCAATTATAGTTACCGAGGTTTTGTCGGTTACTAGTAGTGGGAACAGTTTTATTCTGGGTCGAAATGATCCAATAGTAGAAACCGTGCTTTTCTCGGTTACTAGTAGTGGAAACCGTTTTATTCTGGGTGAAAATGACTCAATAATAGTAACTGAGGTTTTCTCTTTTACTAGTGGCGGGAATGATTTTATTCTGGGTCACAATAACCCGATGGTAGTAACCGTGGTTTTTTCGGTTACTAGTGGCGGGAGTGGTTTTAGGTTGGGTCAAAATGATGTAATGGTAGTAACCGCGGTTTTCTCGGTTACTAGTGGTGGGAGTGGTTTTATTCTGGGTCAAAAAGACCCAATGGTAGTAACCGAAGTTTTCTCGGTTACTAGTAGCGGGAACGGTTTTATTCTGGGTCGAAATGACCCAATGGCAGTAACCATGGTTTTCTCGGTTACTAGTAGCAGGAACGGTTTCATTCTGGGTCAAAATGACCCAATGGCGGTAACCGTGGTTTTCTCGGTTACTAGTAGCGAGAACGATTTTGTTCTGAACCAAAATAACTCAATTACAGTTACCGAGGTTTTGTCGGTTACTAGTAGTGGGAACAGTTTTATTCTGGGTCGAAATGATCCAATAGTAGAAACTGTGGTTTTCTCGGTTACTAGTGGTGGGAGTGGTTTGGTTCTGGTCAAAATGAACCAATGATAGTAACCGAGGTTTTTTCGGTTACTAGTAGCAGAAGCGGTTTTATTTTCGGTCTAAATGATCTAATGGTAGTAACCGAGATTTTCGCGGTTACTAGTAACAGAAGCGGTTTTATTCTGGGTTAAAATAACCCAATGGTAGTAACCAAGATTCTCTTAGTTACGTAAAATCATCTTAAAAATAGTTCGGGGGGAAAAAACCCGCGCCTGGACTAGTGTATTTAAAATATTTTACTACTATTTCACAGAATAAAGAATATTTTTTACGTCAAACCCAAGCAATTCTCTCTCTCTCTCTCTTTCTCTCATTGCTCTTTTGCGTACCTTGGCCCTAAGTCAATGGCCCGCCTTCTCACCTTTTTTTTTAAATTTAATCGTTCTCGTTTTTTGATTTTCAATTCTTCTTTTCCCTCAGACTCTAATCATTCACCTACCCTCGGCACGCGGTGTAGTCGACAAAAAAAATTGACACGGACACGGAGTAGACAAAGCAACGGAAGAAATTGATTATGTTCTATGTGAAGCTCCTAGATCGACTCTATGATTTAGACGTAAATTGTACGAGCATAGCACTACGCATCAAAACCGTTTTGCGTATATATATAGAAGTTCCTATAAGTACTGGATGAATTATCATAGATATGTAGTTGAAGAGAACACCTAGTCATGAGAAGAGTGAGATAATAACGTGTATATAATACGCCAATACTTTTTTTCCCCTTATTATTCGTCACAATCACCATGATGGGAACATTTTTTCAAGTACGTAAAAGGACAATAAAAATTAACGCACTGGATCTACTTGAACCAGACCAAAACCATCCCCGCCACTAGTAAACGAGAAAACCTCGATTACTACCACTGAGCAGGGTTGCAAATAAGGCATTATTTTTTTTTAAATGCATTATCATTTTCATTAACCATTAAAATTAAATGGTTAGTGGAAAATATTTCTATTAACCATTAAAATTAAATGGTTAATGAAAAATATTTCCATTAACCATTTATTTAAATGGTTAATGGAAATTATTTCTAGTAACGATTAAAATTAAATGGTTAATGGTAAATATTTTAATTGACCATTAAAATTAAATGGTTAATGAAAATATTTTCCATTAACAATTTAATTTTAATGGTCAATTAAAATATTTTCCATTTTTCATTAACCATTTAATTAAGTGGTTAATTAAGTAGTTAATCAACATATGATTACCGAATTTTGAATTTCATTGCTGTGTTTTCCGCAATAAGCAATTACGTGAGTTGCAAAACATGCGGGGGAGATATCAAGTTTAGTGAATCGAGTATGCGAGGGCTGGGATTCAAAGCTACCATTTTGTGTGATGCGTGCGAAAATAGAAGCGTAAATTCGTGTCCTCTTATAAACGGTTATGCGTATGAATGAAATCAACGCTTTATTTTTGCAATGCGATTCCTTTGAATAAGCGAATATGGCATGCGGAAATTCTGCGGAGTCATGGATTTACCCAGAGGCGTTTATCAATCGTTTAACGACAAGGTATTGAATAATATTCTGACTGCTACAAAAACCGTCTGTCAAAAGAGGCCATAACAGCTTGGATAAAGTCAAGATTATCTCTCGAGGACTAACAACTTGCTGAGGAAGGACCCCAATGAGGAGCAGGAATCGCCGATTAACTATACAACAAGGTAAGCCACAAATTTTCAATAGTTTTTACTGCTGAAGCCTTGTCAAAACTTAAAACGCGTTTTTCTCGAAATGTCATTTTTCGAATTTACGGGAAATATAACTCAATAACAGCTATTCCGATTGATTTCAAATTTATACCACACATTTGTAATATAATTATCTCAATCCGTACGTAGGATGTTTTTTTTTCTAATGTTAACCGTTTTTAAGTAGAAATTTCATGTGAAAAATAAAAAAATTTCTGCGTGATACCAAAAATCCATTTTATATTTTTTTTTCCAGAAAATCCTATGTAGCGCTGTGTATTTAATCTAATTTAATAAAATATTTTCATTCTTTTATGTTTTAGATGAATCGTGAAGCCATTAGAATTCACGCAGATTGGAGGTGGAAAAAAAACTTGATGTGCACGGAGGCGTGTATCTCCGACAATAATCAATATTTTTAGATTTAAAAAATACATTTAAGAAGCTGAAAACAATGTACTAAAAATGTGTAAAAATGGAAATAAAAAATATGCATTAGTTTAACTACAAAATATTCATGAATACCGAATCTTATTTTAGCCACTCAGAGCAAGTGTAACCCCTTTAACGGGACAGACCTAGTTGGAACGTCAAAAAAAAGGCCTTTTTTCCGATTTTTTTTTGGTCAAACGATAAAATAATTCACAACAAAAGTTCTTCCGTTTAAAAGATACATATGTAATGTATATGTTGCAATTTTTTCAACGCAATACATATCGAAATAAGCTGGTGACCGTCAATTGCCGAGGACGCTGCAAAAAAAAACACGGTTTGCGGTGATCAAGCTCACGCTGCAACGGCTCATCTGAAACAAAAAAAACGGAGGGGATTTTTAGTTAATGATATAATGCTCCGGTTGAACGAAGGGTTTTGAAAAATTTCCATTTTTCACAAAATGGCGGCCGTTAAAAGTCAAAAGTGTTTTTTTGACCAAAATATCAGTTCCATTTTTTGCTATTAAAAATAAAAATAATTATCCAAAAAAAAAATCCTTCGTTCATATGGAGGACTACCATGTATAGAAGAAGTGATATAAATTTCAACCCGATCGGTAAAGCCGTTCTCGAGCTACAGTGATCACCGACTTCAAAAACATGGTTTCGAGAAAAACGCATTTAAAGTTTTGAGTACGGTTTGCATGGCTCAGACACGACGTGCTACAAAGTCTTGTATTTCGGCGAATAATGGTCCGATTTACATTTACCTGGGCGGAAAATGTTCGTAAGAGATTCTACTTTTTGAAAATGAAATAAAAAAAAAATCGATTTTTCGAAAATTCTAACTAGGTCTGTCCCGTTAAGAAAAAGCCAACGCGAGCCCTGCCGCACTCTTATATACTCGAATAGGACGGTTTTCAGGCTGTCCTTTTTTTCAAACCGCTCTCACGGAGGAACGGGTTGAGTAAAAACCCGTTCCTCGGTTTTTTGAAACTAGAGGACCATTTTTTATTATTTTTCTTTTTAGTAGATATACCCCTTCTCATTGCGCGCCACCGAGCGAGAGAGACAGAGATATAGTAATTGTAGTATTGGAAAAACGAAACAATGTTTCAAGCAATATACTATTCGAACCTGGGGCTGGGCGGTCACAGGGGTCGGAACCCCTCGGGGAGTTGGAAAGGGGGGGGGGGACGACGGAGCCCCTCGAGAGGACAAAGTAACAATTTTTAAAGAATTTTGTATATAAAAAAAAAAACAAAAAACAATTAAATGCAAAAGGGCAAGAAAAAAATGCATTTTCTAACCACTTTTTTGAATTTACGCGTGCACAGACACATAGGCAAAACGACAGGAAAACGGACATACACACACAGATCCAGGCACAGGCATAGACCCACAGATGCAGATGCAGACTCTCCAGCACATATACAGATATAAACACACAGGCACACACACAGGCACCCTGGGGCAGATCTAGATTCAGATACACACAGAAACAGATTCAGACATACAAATACGGACACACATACACATACATGTGTATTCACACATACAGATGCAGACACACATACAAACACTGAAGCCATTAGAATTTTTAAAGGATTGAACGCAGAGGAAAAAAGTAGACAGGAAATGGTTATGAAAAAAAAATTTCGTGGAAGAATTTTCAAAAACATCTAATGCGCTCAAGGTTAAAAAATAATCCTTTTTCTGTTCTTAATATTTAGTTTTAAACCGCTTAGTTTCGAGTTACGTCACCAAATTTATGAGACTAATTGTCGAAAGTTGTCCAGAAATAGCAATAACCTGAAATCCTAGAAAATAATAATTAAAAAAAATTCGAGTCCATTCAAAAGAACAGAATACATCTTTTTACTCTGTATAAAAATTATTTCAAACCCTATAGTTCTCGAGTTACGCCACATTTTTGAAAACCTAGCTATCTTCACAAAGAACCAAATAATTGGGCAGGACAAATTACAGAATTTCTTTTTTTAAACCCAATTAAAGCTGGCGAACGCCTTTTCGAGATTTTGTAACCAAAAAGCTAGTTTACCATTCCCCAAAAGCCCAGCACCTGATATTACGAAGTCAAATAAATGCAAAAAACGATCGGTTTTTTAAATTACGTATCGGACGTAAAAAAATCGCATAAATTGAAAAAAGAAAAAAAATTAAGCTTGAATTGTCTGCGTCAAAAATTCGTTTATTCATTGGTTTATAACATTTTTTAACCGAGGTATCCAACTTTCTATGCAGATAAAAACATTAGAGGGTACATGATACTTTTGGCCAAGACTGCATCTGTCTTTAAAGGAACTGAAATATTGATTGCGAAGCTTCATGAAACTATGACAAGAAATATATTCTAAAATATTATAGAGGTGGTACAAGATCGGTTGGCTAGATGGTGTTTTTCAGAAACTAAGAGAACTTGGTACTTGAGAATGTGTCAGTGAGAGCAGTTAAACAACGGCTCTAGATAGAGGGAACGAATTATATATATAAAAGGCCGATACGAACACACGCGCGCGCGCACACACACACACACACACACACACACACACACACACACGCACACACACACACACACACACACACACACACACACACACATGCACGCACGCACGCACGCACGCACGGACACGCACATACGCACGCACACACACACCTATATTATGCATGTTTGTGTAAAGCATATATCTGAGACGTTCTATATAGCTGATGAGCGAGAAAGAGAGAAGTAGACAGAGAAAGATACTGTGGTGTCACAGCGTTGGATGGCGCGTCGTTATCGTTAATGACAGTCACCGATTGTCCCAACGACCATCCGGGCTCGCTGAGAATCATCGTCTTGTTGGGGATGTGATAGAGAGAAGGAGAAAAAGAAACAGAGGGGGTGGGAAGGAGAGGGGGGGAGCAGGAGACAGAAACGAGGGCTTTCGTACTCTGAAAGTCATACTGAGCTTTGTCGTCTCTTCGCCTTACTGCCACGATAAATATAAAGCATACTCGATAAAAATGTTCAACGTCCACGCACATACATGCCTAACCGAATTCTCGCATTACACGTGGACACGATACATATACTAAATTCACGAAGTTCTCTTCCTTTTCTTTACTCTAATCAAGAATAATTCCGAACCACGTGGTGTAACGATCGAAGGTTTCGAAGTGCTTTTCAGGAATGCGAAAAAAATTTAAAAATTAAAACATTCTCCAAATTACAATAATGAGTCAAGGGCAATAATTAGTTTTATTAACATGTTTAAAAGGATAAAATGGATATCTGCATAACTACATTAACATGTTTAAAAGTATAAAATGAATAACTACACTTTTTGTCTTCGTATTTTCAAATTTACCAAATACCAATAGGCAAAAGAAAATCAAAATTTCAATAACACTAATTTTGAGCCTATTCCAAAACTCAGCTTATTTTCAAGTTGTGTTATGAGACACTTGATTTTATGGATTTCGTTTGATTCTTAAAATAGGCAAAACATGTTGGAAGATGCTAAAAAAATCTTTGAAAAAATTATAATGAGTAGTAGAATAGGTTTTATAAACATAAAAATTCGAATAAAAATCAGAAGCATACGTTGGTCCCATTGGCTAAAAATACCTCGTGTATTTTTTTTGTTTTTCCTGATTAATTCATACAATGTGCTTAATTAAATTTAATTTGCTTACATGGTTACAAATTCGCCAAGTACTCCGGTCGAAATTTTTTTTTCATATTTTTCGTTTGAAATTTTTTTTTATCCGAATCTTTTTATTCTTGTTCTTTTTGTGTAGAACAACTGTACTGTAGTACATCTGTATTTTCAATTAATTGGAAATTTTTTTATTACAGGTTAATATGCTTCAATGTATTTTACTATTAATACTTTTATAGTTTTAATTTATTTTTGTAAAGTTCAGACTTAATTTTTGGTCGGATTTGAATTAGCATCTTGTGTGCAATTAGGATTTGATTGGTAAATTTTTGTGGGGTTATCCTATAATTTTTTGAGAGGGTTGATGTGAATTAGAAAATTTTTGCTAGATTGCTTTTTTGGGACGAAATCTCTGTTACAACTTTTTGTTAGGGTTCGTGTTCAGAAGGGGATTTTTTACCAGAATAACTATTTGGGGGGAGTAAATCTTTAATGATGACTGGCCTCATCACATCAGTTCTGATATTTATGGGAGCTTTCCAACAAGCCGATACAGTGTAACACAGAGTAACACAGTGTCGTATGATGCCCGGGTTATGACTAATTGGAACGCACTCACAGTGCGACACCGTGTTGCTCTGTGTTGCTTATTGGAAAGCTCCCTATAGTTCCAGTGATAGTGCAGGAGTAAAGTATTTTTTCATTTGAATATACTCTTTTACCGACCGAACGGTTTACGGGATTTTCAGATGGTAAAAACCCCATAAACCGTTGTCCTACTATGGATTATATTTCTATTGGGTTTTGAATTTAATTCCCGCTGTTTTATATGAGATGGGATAACTAGTATTATTTTCATAGAAGTAACACTAAAACTATACTGTGTTGAAGTATTGGATATAACCTGCAATATTCAGTATTCGAGAGTTAATTCACTTATACACACTACTTTTTTTATAATATCGAAAAAGTCCCGTTTTGATCCAACGAAACAGCATATGCGGGAAGCTTTGCTTTTTTGCTTTAATTTAAGAAAAAGTGCTGCTAAAAGTAATCGTTTGCTTCAAGAATAAGCTTATCGTGAACATGTTCTATCTGAGACAACGTGTAGAGATTGGTTTAGACGATTCAAAAGTGGCGATTTTGACCTTAAAGACAAAAAATGTCCAGGATAGCCGACAAAATTTGAAGATGAAGAATTGGAGGCCTTACTCAATGAAGATCGATGTCAGATACTTAAAGAATTGTCTGATACATTAAACGTTACTGAAATGGCTGTTAGCAAACGTTTACATAATCTTGGACTGGTTCAAAAAGCGGGAAATTGGTTACCATATGAATTAAACGAGAGACAACTCGAAAAGCGAAAAACGATTTGTGAATTGCTGCTTAAAGAATGCGAAAGGAAGTCATTTTTACATCGAATCGTGACTGGCGATGAGAAATGGGTTTACTATGAAAATCCGAAACGAAAAAAAGCATAGGTACCGCCAGGTGAACCAGGTCCATCAACGCCAAAACGCCATATTCATGCTCAAAAGGTGATGCTGTGTGTTTGGTGGGATCAAGAAAGTATGGTGTACCACGAGTTGCTGAAACCGGGTGAAATGATCATATTAGCTGTTCGTTATAAACAACATTTAATGAAACTAAACCAGGAATTGAGAAAAAAGCGGCCTGAGTACACCAAACATCATAACAAACTAATTTTGCTCCATGCAAAGCTTGGCCACATGTAGCAGAAACCGCAAAAAAGTATATAAAGGACATAAACTGGGAAGTCTTACTTCACCCGTCGTATTCACCGGTCATAGCACCGTCTGATTATCATTTGTTTCGAGCAATTCAGAATGATTTGTCATCACAACATTTCAAGTATTTTGAAGATATCAAAAAATGGATCGATGAATGGATCCTCTCAAAAAGCAACGATTTCTATTGGCGTGGAATCCATTTGTTGCGTGAAAAATGGGAAAAAGTCGTAGCTTCTGAAGGATAGTACTGAGAATAAAATAGAATGTACTGTAAACCATAAATAATTTTTTTTTATTGAAAAACAGCGGGAATTAAGTTTCAAACCCAATGTATGGTTTTGAATTTTATAAACTATTCAAAGCTAGGGTGATTAAACCCAGGGGTTTTCTTCTTTAAAATTTATCTCCCTGGCGCGAAGCGCCAGGGAGATTAAATCCATTGCTATTTGCACCTGGTTATATACTATTTTTACAAATTCTCTAAGAAAAAAATTCTTCCTAAGAGAAGAATGTTTTCCTAAGAATTTTTTTCCAGCTATCCGACTTTTCCCTCATCTCGATCAATGAACTGTTCCTAAATAAATTGTGCGGAAGGAATAATCTCAAGAGTAAGTTATATATGGGACATTTCGTGCAAAATCAGCCACTTTTTAAATTCGCATTTTGCATTGTTCTAATTTTTTTTCTAATAGAGCTCATTGAAAGGAACTCGTCTGATTTTTTTCAAATTTTTATCCCAACACGTTCATCGGAAAGGGATTTTTGAAAAATTTTCCGATTTTTTTCTTCAAATATCAATAACTCTCTCAAAAATGGAGTAAACCGAATGGATGAAGGGTCAAAATTTTTGTCTTAAAACGTACTTCCGTTTAGAAACATGCAGAAAATTATCAAAACATTACATGAATCAATTTTTTCAATTCTAAACATGAAATGTTTTTTCCCCACATATTTAACCCCCTTCGCTTTTCCTGTTAATTTTTTATAAAAACTATTATTTTTTTCAGGAATTTTATACCTAGCGTGATCATGGGGAAATCGTCCGTTGTATATTTTTATAATTAAGATATAGATTATTTTTACAATCAATTATCTATAACTCCCTGAAAAATCGAACAAAGCGAATCGTCTAGGAGGTTGAAATTTTTGTTCTGAAATGTACATTTATTTAAAAAAATGTGAAAAATTATTCGAAGTTTACATCACCTAGTTTTTCCAATTCTAAGATAAAATAGCGTTTTTTATAGCTCTTGTACTACTTAATTTGTTTCTTTAATGTTTGTATGAAAGCATGATTCATTTAACGGACAACACCACTGTGACGGCTTCAAAAAATCGATTTTTTGAAAACCATTTTAAAAAATCTAAAATACTTTTAAGATTGAAATGCCGTTGGACCCAGGTCGAAAAAATAATTATTTTCGTAGATATTGAATATTTTGTGGAGCGGTGCAGCGGTCCGCGACGCTCGGGGTCCCAACTTTGAACGCGTTTTTCTCAAAACCACTTTTTTGAGTGCGGCACGCAGCAGAACTCGAGCAATTTTTATCCGATCAACTTCAAATTTTTACTGTATCAATAAAAGTAGATTATCTAGAGAAGTACATAAGATTTTTTCGATATCTCAATAATTATAAAAGATAGCCTATTTTCGACGAGAAATGTTGCTAAAAAATCATTCTTTAATTTCAAAGGCGTGCCTATTTTTTAAAAATCAATATTTTTCCAAATCCCTATGTACTTCTCTTCAAAATATTATATTATTAACGAAAACACTCGGTATTTTTTTTCAAATCGACGTTGAAGAGAGTTCTGCTGCGTGCCGCGAACCACTGCGGAGATGACGCGAGAGCTTCCCCAGCGCCACCATGCGGCGTGAAAAATGTGAAAAAAATGTTTTTTGATACATTAATAAACAAGGAACAAAACCCAAAAAAAATTTTTCGAATATCTCTTTTTTTCCCACAAAAAAAAATTCTTGAAAAATGTGAAAAAAATAGGGGGTCACAGTGGTGTTGTCCGTTAATGAATTTTCAGCTATGTACGAACGTGAGAAAATAGCTAGTTCTATTTCTCAAATTGTCAATATTATTAAAGATTTTTGTTGTTGATTAGACTAATATTTTCCCACGATCATTCGGGTGGGGGTAAAATTTTCGAATGACGAAATTTCGAACAGCTAAAATAGCGAATTTTAACATACAATTATATATATATATATATATCGATAACTATATGTTAAAATTCGCTATTTTAGCTGTTCGAAATTTCGTCATTCGAAAATTTAACCCCCACCCGATCATTCTAGTCTTAAAATGCATTAAATGAATAATAGTTTCCTATAAAAAATTAACAGCAAAATTAAAGGGACTAGCATTGCGAGAAAAAACATTTCTTGCTTATAATTAAAAAATTGATTTTTGTAATCTTTAAATAATTGTTGACATATTTTTAAACGGAAACACCTATTAAAACGAAAAATTTGACCCTCTTATCCATTCGGTTTGTATGAATTTTCAGGGATTTGTGTATGATCAATTGTAAAAAAAATCCACAATTTAATTATAAAAAATACAACGAACGATTTCCCCATCATTAAACTGGGCTTAAAAGTCATTAAAAAAATAATAGTTTTTGATAAAAATTCAAGAGCAAAATCGAAGGGGGCTAACATTGTGGAAAATAACATTTCTCACTTAGAATTTGAAAAATTGTTGTATGTAATATTTTAATAAATTCCTATATATAGTACGTTCCTATATATAGTAACTTCCTACATACGAAAGTACCTTTTAAAACTGAAATTTTGACCCCTCACCCATTCGGTTTAATGCATTTTTGAGAGAGTTATTGATATTTGAAAAAAAATTGAAAAATATTTCAAAATTTCGTTTCCGATAAACGCGTTAAGATAAAAGTTTGAAAAAAATCAGACGAGTTCCTTTCAATGAGCTCTATCAGAGAAAAAAAAGTCAACACAATAAAAAATGCAAATGTCAAAAGTGGCCGATTTGGCGTGGAATTCCCCATATGTAACTTACTTTTGAGATTATTCTTTTCACACAATTTATTTGCGAACAGTTCGTTGAAATCAATATGAAGAACACTTAATTTTCGCATTATCACTATTAAGTAATTTACTGACCAAAAATCACGGCTGGCGCTCTAACCAAAATCAAAACTGACAAAAAAAATATTGGTCAGCTGTTACTTACACGATCTTTATAACCTCACTACTGTCACTCCATAACCATAAACGGGAAGTCAAAACTGTTCAGCAATATATAGTTATAGTCAGTGTCACATTCACGAAGGATCTCAAATATCACCAGATTTTTATACCAGTATTACTAATGCCACTAAACAGCGACTACGAAAAAAAACATATGAGCATCAAAAATGTGTGCGAAAATGCCACACTTTTTTGATGCAACGAAAAAATTAAATATTCATATTTTCAAAACGTGCGAAGCTACAGAGCTCTAAATAGTCACGATCGAAAGAAAAAAAAATACGTGAACTCGGATAATCCTTAAAAATGCTGTAATTAATTAAATATTACGGAAACAATTTTCAAAAGTTTCTGAAAACAGTTGGGATCTGCGGTCCTTCGAGTAAAAGAGTCTTGTAGCGATCTCGTCTTTGCCAGGTATATCTATCAAGAAACTCGGTAGAGTCTCGGGACAAGTACATTGACAGCTCTGTCGTCTGCTGGCCCGAGGCTCGCCGAGTATATTGTCTCTGAATAAAACGATTCGCCGTAGTGGGGATAAAATTTGAAAGCCTTTTTCTGTAATTACGAAACTCAGGAGATATATCATGATTTGAAAATTGAACTGGAGACTAACTGAGAAAAAGTCTTTCGATTGAGTCTTAAATCAGCACGATTGATGCCGTATTTGCTGAGAAAAAACTTTGCACAGGCCAAGATTATGCAAAAGTTCCAACACATTGAAAGATTCGGTATGTCTGTATATGTGCTCAGATGATACAATCAAAGGCCTTTTGATGCCCATCAAAACCCATTTCCACAAAAGCCGGTCTCCGGCGATGGAAGCAACGAGTTGCGATTGGTCACGACGACTCGTCTTTCCTCTGTATGGAGCCAGCGGGAAGTTTGAACGTTGTTTTGACATAACGAAGTGCGGGACGTGTGAGCAATTTTATGGATAAATTTATTAAAAAAAATCATTTCGTGGTTCAGTGTGGTGATATCCGATCGATCGTCCATATGACAGCTGACCAATATCTTTCTTAAAACAATTCGTGAGGTTATAAAGATCGCAGTCAATTTCAACTTTTGGTTAGAGTGGTGTTTACAGATAGACGAGTAAAGAGTGACTTTCATGTAGATAGAAGTGTGATGGTGGGAAAATAAAGTGTTATAATAAACTATTGAACAGTGCCTAAATAAATAATTTTTTAATTAAACCTAGCCCCTACAATTTTTTTCCGAACGTAAACTCTGCTACAACGAAGTCGAAAACTATCCCTTTTCTATTTTACCATTAAAATGTTCCTCGAATGCAATAACAAGGTTTATTTAGAAAGCATTCTTTTCGTTTTTTTCGTTAACCAAGAGAATGGTGTATGATAAACTCGTATTCGGTGAATCTTTAATATCTTTGTCGTGAGGTTATAAAGATCACGGCCAGTTTCAACATTTGCTTAAAGTGACTTTTATTATAGATAGAAGAGTGATAGTGCAAAAATAAAGTGTGATTCAATAAATAAACTTTCGAACAGTGTCTAAATAAATATATTTTTTTTTATTAACCCTAGTCCCAACAATCCATTTTTCCGAACGTAAACTCTAGAACGGAGTTAAAAACAGTGTCTCTGCTCTTTTACCATAAAATGTTCTTCGGATGCAATAACAAGGTTTATTTAGAAACCATTCTCTTTGTTTTTTTTTTGATAACTATATATAAGAGAGTGGTGTATGATAAACTCGTATTCGGTGAATATCAAGAGACTCGGTAGAGTCTCGGGACAAGTACATTGACAGCTCCGTCATCTGCTGGCCCGAGGATCGCCGAGACTATATTTTCTCTGAATAATACGATTCGCGGTGGTGGGGGTAAAATTGGCATGTCATTTTGTCGAATTATGGAGCTCAGGAGCCGTTTGGTATTTTGAAAATTGAACTGGAGATTAATAGAGAAATTCTCCTTCGATTGAGCCTAAAATCAGCATTATCGGTGGCATAATTGCTGAGAAAAAACTTTGCACAGGCTCAAGATTATATCTAACACATCGAAGCATTCGTCGTGTCCGTACATGCGCGTGCACCAACACAAGCAAGGACGATTTGTTGCCTTCCAGCTCTATGATTGGTTGCTACCGAATTCACGTTATTTTATATATCTGTAGCGTGAGTCTGTCAGTTGTGGTGGTCATGAAAAAATGGAGTTTTGACGTTACGAAGTGCGGGACAAAGACAAATAGTAAAAACGTTCATGGCATAGTTCAGTGTAAAATAATCAACTTAAGTTTATTAAAAGTGGTTGTGTGATCAAGTCTCTGATTTGATTTATCCATTCTGTACATCGAAACGTGCGAGCGAAATTTTGAAATCTGATGTGTCGGACTTACGAGCCATTTAGATAAACTTGTAAGATGTTAAATTTTATAGTTCAGTGAATATACCATCCGATAATACCGGTGAAAGTACTTTCGTTCGTTAAAAATAATTATTACTATAATAACGCATGCTTTTATAGGATTTACGATAGAAAACATAACCTCAACCGCTAGTCTGTGTGAGTGTTAATAAATAACGAAATGCGTAATGACATCGATAAATTAAGAAAAAAATTTATGTCGGAATTCAGCGAAAAAAAAGGGTTAAGCATTGAATTTATACGATAAAGTTATACGTCTACCAATAATATTTATAAGTGTTTTGATTTTTTGATTTTTTTCCAATCTTAAATTTTATTGCTCTATGAGGAAATAGCATACAAATATTATGTTGATGAATTCAAATAAACCATCAAAATTTTAAGTCAAATAAAATGTGTATAAACTAAATTTGTTGTGGAATGGTTATTTTAAAAAATTGTCCTATTTTTTTTCATTTATTTCAGGTTTGCCCTACGGTCACTTTTTTTGGCTCATTGGTATGCAATAGTTCCATATCAAATATGTGTATTTCTAGTTCTTCACTTTGACTGTGGAAACATGAATTAAAAAATTTGTTACAGTCTGGCTGCTCATTTCTGCATGGGATCAAAATTTCTGTCTCCGTGACGCAATGGATACATTCGAACATTGAAACATCTTGTTGGGCCCAATGAATGCTAAGTTTTTTCGATTTTCCGCTTTGGTTGTAGCGTTATGAATGTGAAAAGTTGTTTCAAGAAGACTTTGGATATACTTTTTCTGATGGTATCAAAATTTGTATCACTTAAATGCAACGAATACCTATAAACTTTGAAAATTTAGTAAAGTTAAATGTGTGCCAAGTATTTCAACTTTTTGTCTCTGATGGTGGCCTTATGGCTTGAAAAGTTTATTACAAAAAGTTTATTGTCCTTCGATTTGGGATGGGATCAAAATTTCTGTCTTTGAATCGCAATAGATACATAAAAAATAGGTTTTGTGATAATAAATTCCACAAGTTGTTTCAAAAAGTCTTCGGGTGCTTTCTTTTCAATAGTATCAGAATTTGTGTCATTAAAATGCAACGGATACCTACAAACTACGAAAACTTTATGAAGCGATATGTGTGCTAAGTATTCCCACTTTTTGTCTCTGATTGTGGTAATATGAATTGAAAAATTTGTGACAAAAATTTTCCATTCGCTTATTCCTGGATGGGATCCAAATTGCCATTTTCGGAACACTATGGATCCATCCAAAATTTCTAAATTTTGATTGGTTGATCAATTTTGTCCACTAGATTCTTTCACTTTGTCGCTTTAGTTGTGGCATAATAAATTTTGAAAAGTAGTTTCAGAAAGTCTTCCGATGTTCTTTTTCTGATTTTATTGAAATTTGTATCATTTGATTGCAACTTTCCTCACTTTTTGTTCCGAATGTGTCATTATAAATTGAAAAATTCGTTACAAAAATTCTTCATTTGTCAATGGGATCAAAAATATTGTCTTCGGAACACTATGGATATATCCAAAATTTTTTAATTTTGTTGAGCCCGCGGTCTTCTAGATTGTTTCACTTTGTCACTTTGGTTGTGGCACAATAAATTTTGAAAAGCGGTCTTGGAAAGTCTTCCGATCTTCTCTTTCTGACTTTATCAAAATTTGTATCATCAGATTGCAATGGACACCTACAAGCTTTGAAAATTCTGTGAAGCGATATGTGTGAAGAGCATCCCCACACCTTGGCTCCGAATATAGCATAATGAATTGAAAAATATGTCACAAAAAGTCTTTGGTTGCTCATTTCTGGATGAAACGAAAATTCAGAACGCAATGGATACATCCAAAAAATTTTAATTTTGTTGAGCGCAATGAGCGGTATGTTTTTTTACTTTTCTGCTTGAATTGTGGCACAATAAATTTGAAAAGGTGTTTCATAAAGTCTTCGGGTGCTCTTTTTCCTGAAGTATCAAAATTTTTAGCATTCGGAACGTATCGGATACTACAAAACTTTAGAAGCTTTGAGAAGCGACAGATGTGTTGTGTATTTCCAAGTTTGGCTATGATTGTGGCATTATAAATTGAAAAATCATGATTCAGAAAAATTTTCTCTACAGTCACTCTGGCTTTGATTGTATCAAAATTGACACGAAGATAATGCAACTGATACAAGCAAACTCATTGACATAATCCTGATCTAAGTTTGCTTGCTTTGTTGAATAATTTGTTTTAAAGTACCCATAACATACCATCTGAACCTGTCGCTATATTCAATGAGAATATTAAAATAGTTGTAGGCTTTCATTATAAATGGTATTTATAAATATCATGATTTCACCTCGTTGTCAATAAAAATAAGACTACAAGAACGCATAAACTTTTTTCACAGTGGATTCGATATGTTCTCTATTTCTATACAATTACTTAAAATTGTATTTTTGATGTTTCATTTATTAAAAGTAAGAAATTTCGGAAAAAAATTTCTTTTCCATTTTTATCAACGACAAGTCGGATTGGTAACATTTTTTACCACAAATACAACATAATGTACAGAATTTACTGTTATTCAAATATGTTTATTCGATGAAAATGAATTTATAGCTATAAAATCTACAGAAAAATTTTGCCTGCCTTGAAATTGCGCTCAAAATGTTTGTGAATTCAATTGGTTTTTTGAAAACTAATTTGTTTTCAATAATTCATTTCTCAGGGTCCCAGGATCTGACGTATTCGAGTCTGAATCCAGGAGGGCGAAGGTATATGCCAACAAAATTTAATTGGCTTGCTAATAGAAAAAATTTCCAGATTGGGAATTTCCCCCCCTTCCTGCCGAGTTATAATCCAATAATACCCTATTAACGAATTATTAACATCTCGACAATACCCTAAGCCTGTAGTTAACTTTTTCGAAAACATTATAACTTTGTTCGTTATCACAGGAACGAAACGTTCGTATATTCAAATAACCTCAACAACAATAAATTTATGGTGGGAAATCTGTCCCATTCCCTTATGTCGAATTAGAAGAGTGAACAGTACTGACTCCTATGACTGAAATAAATCGATGATGTAACTATACGAACACGTTGTAATTTTATTTGTTACGTACAGTCTCTATTGGAGTCTATATGAAGTGGAATATTTGAAAATACCATAGAAAAAAAGAAGTGATATCAAATAGCAAAAATCCCCTCCCGGGGAAAAAAACCCGGACAAGTACATTGGTGGTTCCTCGTTTCCCTATGATATCACGAAAAATCATACAAAAGATCCAAAACTCCACTGAAAGCAATTTTAAAAAGTGTTTACCTATTTTTTTATTCCGAAATCACAATAAATTTTACCTTCAATTTGTTTCCACAGAAAAAAACAGTAGTTGAATCATTAAAAAATTAGCGTAATGAAGATGAGAAAAATACTACTTATAGTTGGTATGTAAGAAGTATTAATAGTCTAGAAAAAAAGGTTACTGTCTAAGTTACGTGCAGCAGTAAAATTTATGATATAAATACTCAGACAAGTATTCCTTTGGTGATGCAGATAATATCAACATCGACGTACAAAGAATACTCAACAAAATTGTCAAATTATAAATATTATAAATTGTAAATGTTATAAAATTATGTTTATATACACGTTAAGAGTCCTTGTCCGGACCATAACTTTTTATTAAAATTGCTAATTCAAGTAAAAATCAAATTAGAGGTGGAGTCATGTGTTGCATTTCAGCGGCAGCGACTTACAAGAAAATCAATTCTTCTCGAAATGTCAGGATACCCTTATATCATGCACAACATTTGACGTCAATTCATTCAGAATGAATTCCTGTTCGTAGTCGTCATAAAATTACACTAACATAAGACTTAGGCAGTTATGAAATTTCTCTAGATGCGACACAGTACAACATTGCCAGCAATGAAGCGTGCCATATTATTGAAAACTTATATTGCCAGCAATGAAAGTGCTCATACTTCGAAAATCTACTATTTATTGGTAGAAGATTTAAGTAACCACTGGTAAATGGTCAAACGATCAATACAGGCTATGAATGAACCGTCAAATTTGAATCCAAGGTTTTAACATCACGCAAATTCCATACAAAATAATCTAGGTTCGTTGATTTCATTTTAACGTTCTTGGCTGCTAACCATCAAGATAACCCTTTATGTTTTGAAATGAAGAATTAAAAACGTTATGTGGGAATTAATCATAAGAAAATTAAAATTAAACAAGAGGAAACCGACAATGAAAAAGTGCGTAATTATGACCCTTCAATTTTGAGAGAGACCCCTGATTTTTACTTGAATTAGTAATTTTAATAAAAAGTTATGGGCGGGACAAGTATACTCTTAATATGTATTTAAACATAATTTTATAACATTTACAATTTATAATATTTGTAATTTAACAACTTTCTTAAGTATTCTTAGTACGTCGATGTTGATATCTTCTGCATCACCAAAGGAATACTTGTCCGAGTATTTATATCATAAATTTTACTGCTGCACGTAACTTAGACAGTAACCTTTTTTTCTAGACTATTAATACTTCTTATATACCAATTATAAGTAGTATTTTTCTCATCTTCATTACGCTAATTTTTTAATGATTCAGCTACTGTTTTTTTCTGTGGAAACAAATTCAAGGTAAAATTTATTGTGGTTTCGGAATGAAAAAATAGGTAAACACTTTATAAAATTGCTTTCAGTGGAGTTTTGGATCTTTTGTACGATTTTTCGTGATATCATAGGGAAACGAAGGGACCACCAATGTGTCCAGGTTTTTTCCCCCCGGGAGGGGATTTTTGCTATTTTGTATAAATATGGAATAGGTGTATGAGAAGTAACAGTAAGGGAGAAAGTAAGGCAAAAGCTCGCAGGCGTCATTGCCTCATATATATATATAGACTTCCATTTCGTTGCCTCCGAGCTCTTTTCCGCGCGTTCCCCAATGCACACCCTTCGCAAGCGTCTCGTCTAGTTTCCACTTTCCGCACGCTCTCAGCACGATCTACAGTTCTCGTTTAGTCTATATATACATGGATATGTATATATGTATGTATCCTTACTTCCGCTTGGCTATGCTTACGAGAGCATCCTGATTCTCTTCTCCCTCGCCTTAGCACGCTCTACAGCCTCCACCTTGTTTTCCGCCACGTTTTCTTCACTCTCTTCCTCCCTCTCGCTTTCTTCCTCTTTCTCTGTTCTGTTGCTTAACTTACTCGTATTGTCTCGTTGTGTATGCGCCCTTACCAGACAGCATCCGGTGTTGCTGCCGCACTTGGCACACCCCACTTAAGTATCTATCGCCATATACAACGAGTGCAAATATGAAAGAGAGAGGATGATAGGGAGAGGAAAAAGATAAAAGATGAGAATATATTATCAAAACGTCCTGACACAGTATGCTCAAGTACATACTGACCCAACAACGATTTTCCATCCATATATTTCAGTATTGCAGAAAATGGTACCCACCATCCTGCATTAAGAAAGTGTATAAGGCTCGATTTCAATATGTCGATCGAGTCAGCGAAGCGCGTTAAATTTTTTTTTGGTATTAATAAACTATCCTTTTTACATGTTATTTATATACCGAATTGGAAATTTCAATTTATTGCCTCTTCATACCAAAAATCCAAACAAACTTAAAATTTGTCAATTATACATGTCAAGAGCGCCAAAAGGGCATTGTTTCTAGCTATCAACAAGAATGATTATCTCAATTTGTTTTACTAATTTGATTCAGACTTTGAATTTATAATGATTCTTAATTTTTTCTGATACCCTGAATATTTAAACAACAGTTTACCCCGAAAACAATTTTTCGCGATAAAAGTCCCTAGATCATAATAAAAGACTTTCTGGTTTTTGGTGACTTTGAATCATGGATAAAAAAATGCACATTTGAAATTTAAGAAATAAACCTGCTTTGGCTTTTTAGTTAACATTGAGTCATTATTTTTTTCGGACAAATGGTAAGAGCTACTGCAAAATTCGTTATTTTCTATCATTTGCAGGTGTTTTCTAATAATATCTGCAGTTGAAGTTTTCAGAGAATATAAATATAAATGTTACATTATATAAGTTTAATATATTATCTGAGTTTTCAGTTGCTCGTGATAAATTTCTCTCAAAACTAAATGTGAAAGATTTCAAAAATGCGGAAGGGATGAAACAAAAGGTTCCCGAACTGTCCTTGCCGTCCAACATTTCCACAACATCAGCACATATAGATACAGACAAAAAGACACGAACACAGAAAGAGAGTGAGGGGGGGAGGGGAGAGGGGAGAGAGAGAGAGAGAGAGAGAGAGAGAGAGAGAGAGATTCTCGGATGAAAGTTTACAAGCTTTGAAAGCATGCCGTCCTGCCAACCCATGGAAAGAGAAGTGCAAAAAGATGCGAAAGTATCGTCGGACTGCAGAGAAAAGTATATCATTTTCATTTTTTTTTTCGCTGCGTGTACACCCGATAATAATGAACAAGCTCAGAAGCGAATGCCTTTCAATGGCAAATAAGATGCAAAGAAAAAAATATTTCCGGTTCTTACCGATTTTTCGTCATTTTTTAATAAACGTCATTTTCACTCACAGGTCTTTGCTAAGGGCGTTTACCAGGGTAAGATGTTGGTCCATGCTCATGAGAATTTTTACACTAACAAAGATGAAAAATGGATGAAAAGGAATTTTCATATGATCCAGAGGCTGCAATGTTGTCCTTCCCATAAGTAACCGCATAGTCGAACTTGAAATTTTTTTTACGAATTTACATTTTTCGACTGCGTTGATAGCAAAACAAGAAGTCTGATGATTTGATCGTCTTAACAAAGATTGCATTTTGTAATAAACGCCTTTCGCTATCGTCCTGTGTAGTCGATTTATAATTGACGAAACTGACTTTTATTGAACTTTTTGTATACAAAAAATCATTACAATTTCCATGTATACTTTTTCATATGCTAGCCATTTTGTTATTTCACTAAATATCTAAATTCCCTTTCATACTTCGATAGCTACGTATGTGTTTTTTTCGAAATTTTTTGATCGGTTTATTCTCGATGATGCGCATGGCTAATTTGCGCTCAACCGCACGGCAGCGTTTTTTTTTTGGAAGCGTCTATTTTAAACTCGTGTATCACAGCCTTGTCACCATCAGAGTGACTGTATTTTTTTTAATGTGTTGTTTCAGAGTTATAATTTACGTGCATAAAACAGGTAATGAATATATCATAGTACTTCAAGACGTTTTTCGAAATGAAATAAATTCACAAGCCGGGACTTGCCTCTACAAGATTCTTATCAATAAAGCTTCAGCATTACGTAACATGCCAAACTTATGGTAGTTCTATACTTTTTTCGAAATCTCAGGAATCGCCTGAAATTTAAATATAATGTAGACATAACCTTCATAAACCAATTCCCAAATTTTTAATTATATCCACCATCCAGTTTGTCAGAAAATTTCAATTAAAAATCGGTCTTTTTGTACGTGGTCCCTGTACCTAATAACACGTGAACGGGTAGGACTTCGCTCACATTTTTTATTATAGACGCTAAAGGGATCTTAGGATTTGAAAAAAGAAAAATAACACCCGTATAAATAGTATTATTCTGGGATTAATTTAAAAAAAAGGGATATTTTGACCATTCGGTTTCGGAAATATCAACTCAGAAAAAATATTAATTTTAGTCGACGCGGAACAGAGAGACAACCAGCTGTGACGAAATGGTAACAGTGTAGGCTACGGCGAACTGACGGGGGCGTGGTAAAGTGCAGGAATGTGAAATGCCATTTTTTCATGAGTTTTAACAATTACGGATAGGAGTTGAAATAAATTCATTTTCTCAACAAATAAAATTTATTTTACATATATATATATATTAGGGTGGTTCAAAAAAAATCGATATATGTTTTTTTCGCGGGCCTCAACAGAAATTGTTAGTACATCATGAAAAACTAATTTTTGCAAAATTTAAGAGGTCTAAAAAATTTTTTAGATAGTGCTCAAGCGACTTTTTGGTATTTTCAAATATTTTTTGTTGATAATCTCGGCATGAAAATTCTTTTGTTTATTCTCATAGCAGGACGTGTCAGTGCTTGATGAAAGTGTTATTCGTTCAAAATTTGGACGCTCTGAAAAAATTTTAACAGCTGCCACAAATAATTTTTTCACATTTTTTTTCAATTTTCGGCTAAAAATCACGAAACAATCGAATCTTTCACTACATTAGTTAATTTTTTATTTTCTCTCATAATAAGAGGTATAAGTATTTGATGAAAACATAATTTTCTTCAAGCACTAATGCTCCAAAAAGTTTTTTCAATTAGCTCAATCGATTGCTTTCCATTTTCTTGTGTATTCAATTAAAAATCATGATAAAAGATAACAGAATGAGTTTCAGCTATGCGTTAAAAAATATGTATTCTAGTATATGGCATAAAAGAATTGAAGAACTTAATTCAGCATCCCACTAAACGGCTTTACATGAATTGCTATTTGCAGAACGCTGTTAAAAAAAATATACCTCAATGCCAGAATCTCTATAATCATTTCTTGGATGAAATTCCTGGTAGAACAGAGAAAAAAATAACGTCATAATAATTTATTCTTTTATCAATTACAAAACATTAATTTTGCTGAAATACGACGTACGATTCTTCTTACCATCCTATTTTGAAGATTTCGGCCACTTGTTATAGGCCAGCAAACCTGGACAACGTTTCGCAAACAAGCTCACATTTTTTTGTTTCAGTACATTCTATACAATTAAAAATCTTTTCTTCCGTCCATTATATATTTATTATATTATGTTGATTGTAAAAAAAGTTCGATGTCAAAATATTGTTACAGTAACGTCCAAACAGAAACCATGCAATTCGCTTTTTTTTTCATCACTAATTTCTTCGTTAACTTCTGCTTATATTTTCTCTGCTTCTAGGCTTAATCCTTCAAAGACACATGAGATAGATTCAACCCAACCTATTCGATGATTTATTAAAAAACCTTCTGTCTTTGTATCAGAGTTTCATAAATATTATTCGTTGAGATGTAAAATAATGCATTCAACGTTTTGTCAAAGAGCTTTTCATTTAACGATTGAGTTTCGATTCGTCACCTGATATTTACGTTCCTGACCGTCTAACAAGTGTGAAAAATATGCGTGTGCTGTTTCGAAGTAAACAAGGTCATACGAACGCGTGCGCTACAAACCGCGATGCTGTTGAAGCTACAGCGCCATTGTTTGTTTCACTGTCCATAAGTTTTCTTTTCGCGATTTAATGAATTGTTTCCAGTAGTTGTTGTAGTGAGGCACATGTCGATAAACGAAAAAAATATAACGTGAAAAATGACTGCGCATTTTGACGATAGTAAGAGTCGTCGAATTTATTTAGTCGGGACGGAAATCGAAGAATTTGTGAAACGAAAATTACCCACAAATAGGGAAGCTTTGGGTCTGTTTTTTATTGCCATCAAACTCTTAAATTTTCTATCCCAGAGAGTGCACAAAAAGTTATCGGGGAAATAAACAATATTTGGAGCGAAACCGGAATAGAAACGTCTCGACCTTGCGTCAATATTTAAAAAATCACAAAATTGCGCTTAGAGTAGACGGCATTAAAGAAAAATCATTTACGGGAAAATCCAACTCAAACGTTGAATGAAAATGTCTTTCAAAAACAGTTGGATGCATTATTTGACATTGCAAAAAAAAAATATTCACAACAGTCTCACATAAAGACAAAAAGAATTTTTGATTGATCAACGAACAAATCGAAGAGAATCTATATCATGGATTACTAAAGAATCAAACTTGGAAACGGAGGAAATTTCAGCAAAAGTTAACAATGAAATTGGTAATAAAAATAAGTCGAATTAATTGGTTAAGAGCAACTATTTTTCAACTGCATCTTCGAAGTAAGCACGTAAGTTTGTAGATACTCGTATGCTGTTATCTGGAATACGTGTTTTCAAACACATCTTTTGAAATTGTTCTATTTATTATTATCTTTCGACATGCTTTTTAGCTAGAAGTACAAGAAAATAAGAATCCGCTTAAGTTAGCTTAAAAAATGTTTTGAAGTAAAAAGTTTTGAGAAAATAGTCTCATCAAATATTTACGACTCTCGTTTTAATAGGAAGCCAAAAATTGATTTTTGTAGTTAAAAATTTGATTATCTCGTCATTTTTATCGAAAAATTGAAAAAAAATGCAGAAAAATTACTTGAGGCAGCTGTTCAAATTTTTTAAGAGTGATCAAATTTTGCACAAATTACGTTTTCATCAAGCACTAACACTTTCCGCTATGAGAGCAGAATAAAAAAAATTTAATGTCGTGATTTTCAACAAAAAATAGAAAAAAATATGGAAAAGTCGCTTGAGCACTATCTAAAAAATTTTTTAGACCATTCAAATTTTGCAAAAATTAGTTTTTCATTATGTACTAACAATTTCCGTTGAGGCCCGCGAAAAAAAAATATCGATTTTTTTTAACCACCCTAATATATATATATATATATATATATATTGTAACGCTTTTCCCGTCAAACCTACAAATTAGCCTTAGCTCTCGATAATTCTAGGGCGCCAGTCGATGATAATTCATTGACAAAATTTATAAAGAAAAATCAAGAACTTCGGTGAAAGTTGACCCGGTGAATACAGCTTAAAAAATTAGTAGAGTGGTAGGGGTTATTTCACAAAATAATAATCACACCAATACAAAAGAAATCCGGAATTACAATAAGATTTATTAATAATGAAATGAAAATTCACATATTTGGCGATAACAATTTTGTTAGAAATTATCGTTCCGCAAAATAGAAAATATAATTCACAAATGATATCCAGAACAATCATGAGAATTTTATAATTATTCAATTAAATTTCGATAGTAAAATAAAATAACGCTCAAAATTTTTAGATAACTTTCAATAGCAAAATTATGTCCAGTTAATTCCAATCACAAATTGGATTTTTCAGTTAACCATCAAACAAATTCACATAAATAAATCAAATAGTTTTCACCGATCGTTCGCAACAAACTACTTAACGGAAAAGGCCACGCCTTGAACTAACTTCAACGAAACAAGAGTGAACGATCGGTATAGCAATTTGTCTTACTCTAACTTAAATTATGGATCTCAAGATTGGGCAAAATAAAATATTAGAATTCCTCTCGGCAATTCAATTAATAAAACAACGATAACTTCGCGAAAGATCTTTACTCGCGTCACAAGACGTAACTAGAATTTTCCAAGCACGTGCGTACCCCGAAACAATATCGTTCTTTTAATTCCCAAAATTTTCAAAATATTACTCGCGAATATAATAACTAAACAATACAAAAATATCAAAACGAGACGACAATACTGGCAATACTTGAATTCGATGTTCGGCCGAGATTGAATTACGATCTTGAGTCTTGATAACGACAGAAAACGGTGATCCTCCCAATGCTTGAAGACGCAACCTAAGTTCAACAGCTTAGGGTGAGGGCTTCGAGTTAGAGACCCTCGCGTGATGACTTTTAAATGTTCGAGATATTTAAAATAAAGTCGAATACTTATAATATTCTTTAAAATATAATAAAGTTGATTCAAAACCGTCACTCGCTCGTACATGAATTATAAAAATAATACAAAAGAAATTAATAAATAGGAAATACGCTCGCATTTGGCCCTTATGGATGCTCAAGAGAAATTCATCAACGACGAAAAACGCTCCTTTCTCGTGCCGTGCCAATAGTTTTAACATTATGTGACGTGGACAAAATTACCACGTCACAATATATATATTATCATGGATAACATTCATTTCGCCTATACTTATAAAATAAAAAAACACCAATAACTCAAATGTATATTGAATTCTTAAACATTTTATGGAAAAGTATTAAAGCCGACAACAATATATTTATAATATTATACATATTATCTTGAATAATATTCATGCCGCTCATACTTATAAAATGAAAATCACCAATCAATCAAAAATATTTTCAATGTATAAATATTGGAAAAAAAAAAACATATGAAAATCAACAATAATATATTTTTAATATTATAAGTATTCTCTTGATTATCACAATAAACTTTTAAAACTTCAAATATCATTCTAAATAACATTCATATCGCCCATACTTATGATATAAAAATCAGCAATCTATCGAAAATATTTTGAATGTATAAATATTGAGAAAAAAATATATTAAAATCAACAACAATAGATTTTTAATATTATAAGTATTCTCTTCAATGTCGCAATAAACTTTTAAAACTTCAAATATCATTCTGAATAACATTCATGTCGCCCATACTTATAATATAAAAATCGCCAATCAATAGAAAATATTTTGAATGTATAAATATCGAAAACAAAACATATTAAAATCAACAACAATAGATTTTTAGAACTATTAGAATTAGGGGAAGACCGAACGGTCTGCATGAGAGGATAAATCTCGCCTACTGTATTTTGCGACCTAATAATGGAATGAATAAAAAACAGTGTCAATAACTGATAGTGCTCAATTTTTTTCCATTTTTTTTACTTTTTATTGATCATGATTGAAATGTTTACATATTCGTTTAAAAAAATGTATGTTCGAATGAGAACAAAATCATAAGTACGTACTAAATCATTGAATAACTATTGTGTCTCCTATGAAACATAGTTTCATCAGCTAAAAGTAATGTACAATTTTCCACTTCATAACCGAAGTCTGAAAATATAAATTCTTGTTAATATATACAATTCATCATCAAAAATAAATAAGGATAACACTGATAATAAAGTTCAATACTACACATGTGTCATCGCAGTGAACATTTCCCATGTCGCTGCGATGAAACTGGATATTTTTTATGTCACCGCAGTAGCAAAATACATTTTCAAAAATGAGTTGCCGAGTGGAGTGGCATGATTTCAATTTTTACAACGATGACAGACACAGTGAAATTGGCTATTAAGAAAAGTGACGGTAGATGTAATTAGATGTACTTATGATTTTTTTCAACTCCAGTATTGATTAATATTGATTATACATATACTAGAACTTGACGTTGTTGTGAATTTTTTGGTAGAAAACCTACAATTCCCGACATAATTTTTCCATTTTCTCTAAAACTAATTTTCTTTCGTCTTCGGCATGAATATTTTGCAGCAGCTTCCAACGCAGGATCAATTTCTCGCTTATATTTTTAATAAATACGAGAATCCAGAGTCGGAATGTTCAAACAGTTCAATAATGTGTTGAGAGCAGTTTCTCCAATACCAGAATAAACCGCACCTATAAAATCCATTTCGACGTTATGCTTATGCTACACACAATGTTCTCCAAATTAATTTCTGTTTTTTAAAATATATAAAATAACTTATCCAATACAGCTTTGGTGCTCACATCAGCATGTGTATTATTCTCGGATGTCGTGTGAGATTTATTTGTGCATACTTGGGTTGTAGCAGAGCACTCGTCACAGAAAATGTGTAGAATGAAGTTTAATCCCATTCGCGTTTCTCTCACTGCTTTCTTCAAAAAAGTATCTTTTTTACAGCAAATCTACTTTAAATGTTTGGTAAGATATTGTAAATCAACGATTCGACGTTCTTCGACAGTAAATTATTGTTGCTGATTGTTGAGATTATGAACGTTTTCATCGGGTTTAGTAGCATTTGCTCGACACATAACCGCTACAGCTTTCGGTTTTTTACCATGCACTTTTGTTTCATAAACTCACCCTTGAATCTCATTCCAGTTTCCATTTTTATGTTTTTTTATTGACAAAAAACAAGATTTCACAAACACTGTCACTTGACGCTCGACGCTGCTAATACTGGAACACGCTGCTAATACTGCGCTGTTGCCACGATTGCAGTGCCGCTCGCTATACGTGTTGGGAGCCTATCCATGCACGGGGTGTACTTGTGTAGGACACACAGACCGTACAAGCACTGTCAAAAGTTTCTAACCGGCAATATCATATAAGCATTGGGCCTTACTATATGCTGTGGTAGAAACTTTTAGCTCATACGTGAACATACAGAACTACCTTAATTATTTTTGCACCCAACTCTGTCTTCAAAGATTAAGGATACGTAGGACGTCAGAAAATCATATAGTTTTTGGTGATCTTTGGACTAAAGCTGTAGTACTGCATATACGAACAACTAAGTAAGAAGCACACGAGCGTAGCTCCCAAATACGAGCTGTTTTTTAACAAGTTTGTACCCATACTTGTAATACAGGTTGCGATGAAACTTCCGAGTCGTATAGAATACTCGGATCGCAAGTTTCTGAAAAGAAAAAAATCTTATCCATTTTTCTCTTTTATAAACCATCGATAATGTATTAATTAATTATTGATAGGTAATCCAATACGCCAATAAGAAGAAATAGGCTTTAGAAACGGACCGCGATAACTCTCCAGCCTATCTGCTGCGGCTAGAAAGGCTGAGCGGGTTCTCCCTACTACACGTTTATGCTACATGACGCACCGGATTGACTAACACATATTTCATATCAATATTTCATAATCGGAGTTTCGCAGAAAAACAAATTCGAAGTTTACTCTTCAGGATTTCGTGAACTACTGATCCTTTGAACGTTGAGCGTATTTTTTGGGACTCTCTGTATACTACGTTGTCGTATAGCTAAAGTATTAGAGGGATCTGGCTCACTGTCTGCATCAAGCCCGCTATGACTAAGTCGTAAAGAGTCTCGGCTGCATTCAGCCGCACGGGAGACTCATATAGCAAACGATGAATGTATATATGTATATACGCATATACAATGTGCCTGCCAATAAACAGAAGGACCTACCGAACGCTATAACATGAGTCAAATCATATGGGTTACATCCTTTCGAACGTGAGGCTTTCCACTATACAGTCATGCTCATTTGAAACGCAACAATCGTTATTTGTAGAAAATTTTATCAGCTTTTAAATAAGCTTAGTCTCATTTCGACCGGATATTAACTGACCGATTGAAAGCCGGGTTGGTGGAAAAGTGCGAAACGCAACGTACCAAGTTGTAGGAAACATTTCAAGAAAAAAAGCACCCCTGATAGTCCCGAAAAGCCTACGGAATGGAGTTGATTTTGCGTTTCTAAAAAATGATTTGATTTTTCACATTCAGCCCGTGCTTCGAATTGGGTAAAATCGAATCGTTTTTTCAAAGCGCGAAATCAACCGCGTCCTGTAGGCTCTCCGGGACTATCGGGGGTGATTTTTTTTTCATTCAAATGTCAGCTACAACTTCCGATAAGTACCCTTGCTGAATTCGGCTTGGTCCATTTTCAAAAATTGATTGGAACGTTTTGTGCACTGTTGAAAGTTGAAGATCTGTATCTCAGGAGCATAATATCCCAAAAGAGGCGAGCTCACCAGGTTGTAAGAGATTATAAAAAAATGATGTCTCCCGATATCCAGCCAAAATCGACCGATTAGTTCCTGAGTTATCATCGAAAAACGATTTTAGTTTTAAGGGGGTATAACTCGCTCTAGAACTAGCGCACAAAAAATAGCAGGGGTCGATTTTTCATGGCATAGGATACCTTTTGCAATGCTGTATCGCTGATCGAGTCTATTTTTTGAAACACCAAGTTTTCGACAATCTGGCAACGTTGCATTTCCCACTTTTTCGCCAACCTGTCTGCCAATCGATCAGTCCGCATCCAATCGAAGCGAGACTAGGCTTATTCAAAAGCCGATAAAATTTTCTACAATTGACGAATTTTTCGTTTCTGAGTTGGTCAATTTGCATCCGAGGTCAACAAAAAATCAATCATTGCATTTCAAGTGAGCATGACTGTATAAGTATGTTCAACCATTCACGTCATTCAGAAAAGCTCCGGGTTGTATAAGTGTAGACCGTACTCATCTCTCCAACCTACGTCATTCTATGGGCCACAGAGAACCCTCACGCGAATTGTGGGGTACGACAATCTCTGTATCGTTGCCCGGACAAGGAAAATGGGCGCACCCCCACGCGAACCTAATCTCTTAGCAAATACTTCACTCTCGGGACGTAACAGGCATCTCCCTTTCTCGAATGGCCAGCAGCTCACGCTGCTGATATTTTACTGAAGCTCGCATGTACCACCAGAGATGACGGCACCCATCGGTCGATTTATACATAGGTTGGGTGGGATATCGATTAATCGCAAACGTAGAGGCGAAATCCGTGTAGATTTGTCACTTTCAATGGGCTCCTTTAAGCCCTTTTGTCCTTCAGCTTTTTTGATGTATGCATATGTGCAAAACTGAAGGGTGCTCTATGACCAATGTGCAAGAATAACTTCTCCCCGAAACGGGGGAGCTGGAAGGTTTGGATGTGACGGAGTGGAGAGCTAAGGAGAGTGGTGTGGATATATATGTATGTATGTATGTATGAATGTATCCACATATGTGTATGTCTACATACTATATATATTTAAACCTAACCTAATTATATATACACATCTTTTTGACAGCCGCAGATGGCTCTTGCCAACTTGTTTGTTATAAAACCCACGCAACTCTGTCGCACATTTCACCAAAAATTGCCCTACACATTCCGGATTTGCGTCGGTAAAATTTTGTATTTCTCTGTCAGTTATTATTGTTAAAGGAATATTCAGAACGTATTTCCCCAAGTCGCTTTGATAAAATCCAAATGCATGTTATTGGATAAAAAAACAAATTGACTTTGTTGCAAATACAGAGTGTTCTATTTGAATTGTAAGCTAGGTTATAACATATCGTTCATGATGCAATCATTTGTTTTAAGGAACGGAAGTTCAAGAAAGAGTTGTGACGTTGCAAATACTTTTTTTTATTTTTGAATCCCTTTTGTCTTGTTAGGTAAAGAATACACCACGATCGGCGTCTGCTATAATATTTCAAACAACCTATGATCATCTTGTTTTATATTTATGTTTATTTACTCTCGATTATATCGATTTATCATAAATTTGTGTCATTGTTGACGCTGTATCCATGTGAATTTTTGCATTTACGTTTTTCCCCTTGCTATTTGAGTCCCCACTGTATTGGAATGTGATACACGTTTTACCTGAGTACAACAATAAGAGAGAAGGAAGAGAGATAAAAAAAGAAAAGCCGAGCGTGGCAATAATGCCCTTCATTATACCTATTAGAAATTGTAGTCTACTTTTTCCAAAGTTTGTTTTCAAAGCGTTTTGCATTAAACGCGTAAACAAAGAGAAATTGAAACAAGAAAGCGAATACAAGGTGAATAACCAAAACGTCGCCGGTGGGTACGAACACGCATCCATGCTATTCAAAATTACACATTCATTGCGTATCACTTTCCACGATATACTACAATGCACGTGTGTCCTTCGTGGATCATAATTATTCTTCAATAAATCGCCGAAATGGAGCAAGCCTTTTTTTAAAGCCATAATCGGTTCTCAAGATATATGCAAAATTAAACAAAAACGTGTGTGAAAGATACTCAATCGAATCATTCGAAATTTCTTACACGTCTAGAAACAGAAATTTCTTATTGTGTATATCGATTTTGGCAAACTCAAAGACCATTTTCCTAGGTGTTGATCCTAGTGTCAAATGATCTCGAGTAATCAACCCCCCCCCCCCCCGGCCCTTGCCTTCTGCTTCTCTCCCCCTAAGGCTGGAAGAGATGCTGTTTGTGATCTGCCCAAAGTGTTCAACTGCTACTAGAGTGAACGTGAGCCCACGAGGAGGAGTGAGTTCGAGATTGGGAGCTGACACAAGGGAAAGCTTTAGCAATTCTAGCAGTATAGACATTGCTTTTAGCGGCCAAGAGAATGTTATTTCATGTAGCTACGTCAGTCCTGACTGTATGTATATGTATGTATGTGTATATATATATTAGGGTGGTTAAAAAAAAATCGATATTTTTTTTTTCGAGGCGCAAGGGAAAAATGTTAGTAGATTATAAAAAAGTAATTTTCCCAAAATTTGACCGTTAAAAAAACTTTTCTAGATAGCACTCAATCGACTTTTTTCATTTTTTCTATTTTTTGTTGAAAATCATGACAAAAAATTTTTTTCATTTGCTTTCTGGGCAGAAAGTGTTACCAACTTGAAGATAAGTAATGCTCCCAAAATTTTGACACTCTGCAAAATTTTAAAAAGCTGCCTCAAGAAACTGTTTTAGGGTGTTTTTTCTATTATTCGCGATCCTAATACAATAAATATATGTATTGGATCAAGATACAGTTTTTTGATCATTTCCGTGCGCGAAAAAAAATCATCAAAGCTACTTCAAGCGGTTTTTTTCCATTTTTTAAATTTTTAACAAAAAATCTTAACAAATAATTGCAACGACCGAAATAATTTTAAATGATGCACTAAAAGTATGTAAGTGATGGCCTAAAAATATTCAGAAACCTACCACGTTACCTCGAAGATCCAGCTGAACCATAGATTTTTTTTATCGAGAGAAGAATATACAAAAGGTTTTGCTATTGGTCATCGTTATTCGTGATAAGACCGTTGCAATCTTTCATCCCAAAACCTATCCACTCAGCTGTGTCGTTGATAACATACATACCCTCAAATATTATCAAGTACTTGTTGTAGTCCTGATTACTCTTCGAAATTATATGATTCATGTTCAAGAAAGTTGTACGGTCGATAACGCTTTTCAAATCAAGCTTATATAAATGATGGTGGGACATACTAAATGGAGTAACTCTTCGTTCAATATTCTTCAAGCAGTAAGTTCCATCCAAGTGTCCTTTTTTATAATGAAATACCTTAAGGTTATAATCTTAATCTTAATCTTATGTAACAGCTTATCATCTCAGTGGGGCATCACGCATTGTGTGATTTCAAGATTATTTTTAAGCTGCTACGCTACAATTTTTTTACATTGCATTCGTTTTATCCGAATGGTGCTAATGCTCAAATTGATGACTTTAACATTTACTCCAATTATTTCAGAAATTACTGCACATATATTTTTTTAAATTTTTTCATTTCGAAACGTGCAGAGGAATCTAAATCGTTCT